>CM044897.1:126805853-126905381 GCA_024500145.1 Gentiana dahurica var. dahurica
ATGAACTGAGGTATTGATGGGGGGTGCATGGGTCCAAAAGGTCTGGAAGACATCCTCACAATCATCATCAAGAATCCAAAAAGGATCGAAACGGGCTATCGACCTGCCTTTTCTCACGCCAAGAGAGGGTTGCACCTGACAAGTACCAATCAACAGGGGTAAATGATCGGAATGCGGAGCAGATAGATGTGTTACCTAGAAGGATGGAAAGAGAGACATCCAGCTCGCAGTTCCACATCCCCTATCCAACCTCTCTCATACAAGGCCCGGGTCTCTTCCATTTCTCTAAGTAAAAGTGTTGGAAAGGTGTCCTAAACCCAATCAGGTTGGACCGGATCCGACCGGGTGGTCATTTACAGTCTATTTAGTTCTTGTAATAACTTTATTATGATTAATAAAAGCACATATGTTATTATATATTGTTTATCTTCATATTATTTGTTGTACATGTATAGTAACGTCCCTACTATCAAACTGTGATAGGGAAACCAAGCTAGTGATTATGGTTGATGAGATCTCTAATCACTATAACAAGTTTGGTACTTAAATGTCTCTAGTCCAATGTACTATCAAATGGGACATTGATAGTATAACCAGACTAGCACGTATTGGATGTCTTCTATCTTATAGAAGGTATGGATAGATCTCATCTATCGAAGTGTAGAGACACTTGGACTGTACGTGGACGTGTATTAGAGAATGCGTACGTTAGACTGACCCACTTACATTAAGTGTCACACTATGTGGCGGTTGTGTAATTATCCTTTTGACCGGAGTCTTCATGGCATCACGGTGTGGATTGTCATGCTTTGACACTATTGAGATTTCCCCTAGCCACCGGGCGATCGTGCGGTAGTGATTGGGTATGATATTGAAGCATGCGGAGTATACATGATTGGTCATCCGGGAATCGTGTATCCTATGATTGGGATCGAATATCCGAAATGGCCTTCTTACAATGAATGTCTAGCTCTCGAGAATCTTTGTAAAGTGGGAGTAAACGTGTTATCCCGAGAGAGCATGATATCCAGATTATAAGATACGATCGTTAATGTATTGACACTCGAGACACGATCGTATGGATCTTATTACAGCGATAGGATTGTAGGTTACACGGTAACTGCTTCACATGAAAGGTAGTAGTCATTACTTTTGACTCTTCCGATGATTGGGGTTCACGATGTGTTGCTAGACGCTATCCCGTGATCGTTAGGCATTGTAGTAAATTGCACTTTGTGTCTACGGACAACATATTCGGAAGCCTATCGGGTCACACACGTATGAACATCGAGTCGGATTAAAATGCGGTTATAGTTGATAACCAAATAAGGAAAGTTTATCTCTAGACTATAAAGGTTATAGTGGTAAATTAATATGGTGGTATTTATTTATTATGAATAAATAAAAATACAAGATATTAATTATATACAAATTATATTAATTAAAGAATATTCCGAAAGTCAATTTGTTGACTAATGGGGCGCCACATCCTAGGGTATTAGATACTCTTGAATTGCGCACTTTAATTAATAAGATTACCATAATATTAATATAAGCTATTAATTGATTTTCCTTATTTTATTGGGAAAATGTTTTTTTCTCCTTCACACATATGGGGCGCCACCTCTAGCTATAAATAAGAGGTGAGTGTCAAGCTTTTTTGTACATCACAATTGCAAGAGCTCATAGTTCTTGTGTAAAATAGAGAGCAACCTATAGTGAGTTTGTGAGGGAGGAAAAATGCCGGTCTAGCAACCAGAGTTTTCCAACAGCAATCCTAGGAGGATTCCGGCGAGGAGTTCGTGTGGATTAGCGATAGAGGCCGGACGTGTGGACGGCTTGCGCACTGTTCAACTCTCCGTTGACGGTCATAGCGACGATCTTATAGATCATCAAGGTATAACCGTCAAACTACTTAACGTGTTTATTTCATTAAACGAAGAACGATCTAGAAAAAGGAAATCAAATTTTAAATTCCATTGCGTTAAACTAGTGATTTCCTAACAGTGGTATCGAGCCAGACTTCGAGCTTAAGCATTAAGCATAATTTAATTGCGTAGTAATTAATCGATAGATGCAAGATCTTGAATCACGAAACGTTAAAACAAAAAAAAATGGTTTATTTGGGGCTCGGCCGACTGGCGGCGGCGGCGGCGGCTTTATGGCTGCCGTCCATCGGCTGTCCTCTTCCAATGGGGAGATCGACCCTTTTCGTTTTGTGATATTTATTGTGCATAGATATCTCGTTTGTTTAGTTGTGTTATATGGCCAACTAATGGTTCAAATAGTTTGGGTCATTGAGAAACCATATGGCATATTGGCCTTTCCAAATTTTGATTTAGAATAGGCTAGGCCCTTTTCAAATATTTGATTTGTAAAAGGCCTAGGCCTAGGCCACTTCCAAAATTTTGATTTTGGAAAGTGGTCGTGCCTAAACCAAAATTATTTGGCCTTTCCAAATATTTGATTTGGAATAGGCCCTTTTCAATTTGATTTGTAAAAAGCCTAGGCCTAAGCCAATTTCCAAAATTTTGATTTTGGAAAAAGTAGCCAGGCCTAAACCAAATTTGGTTTTGGAAGATGCCTTTTGGTTTATAAAACCAAAGGCGTCCTTTTGGTTAAGAACCAAAAGGAAAGGAAACAAATTGTAGACTTTTGTAATTTTAGTTTTATTTTGAATAGTTCAAATTTAATAAAATTAAAATTAAAATCGATTTAAAATTAAATATTAATTTTATTTTCGATTAAGTCATATAATTAAATAAATGTTATTTAATTATTTGATGTGATAAAATAAGACGCATAAGTAGTTAAAATTAGAATTTAATCTTTTTCATAAAATAAAATTGTATGAATTAGATGTGTAGATATAATGTGATTATATGGACCTCGATTGATCATAAACTCGACCAATAGGATAGATGAGAATGTTTTCTTTATGTTGATTTTGAAAAATTGTCCTAGGCCGTTAAGAAGAACGTGACCTAGTTTACTTTTTGCATTTATCACATTCCTGTTAGCTCCCCCCCGTGTGCGGCGGGTGTAATTATTTATTAGATAGATAACTATGTAACAAGAATGGAGCAAGAAGGTGAAGACAAAAGAGAGATAAAGAACCCATTGGCGTACAACAATAAAGATCCTATTGGCGGTTGCAGACACCCTTAGTTTGTGACCCATGGTTTCATCAGTTTGTATTCGAAACCAAACCTAGGAAAAGTCCATGATCATACCGGTTATTTTGTGCGCGGAATGTTGTGTATGTTTTACTTTATATGATATCGTAGTAATATGCACATAGTAGATGAGACCATAATTAAACAAAATTAATTAAGTGAATTAATTTAAAATTATTCCCACGTCAAAAATCAAGTCGAAATTGCCTCCCCATATTATAACGACGGTGAAGAGCCCTTGTTCGGACCCAACTCACCAGCCAAAGCGGGGGTTGACCTACCTCGGGTATATCGTCGTTATCGAGATATGATTGAAAGTGATCTCACGAATATTAGGGTTATGACTCGACTAAGAATTCTCTCGGCCACCAGCCAAAGCAGGGTCGTTTGGATTTTAGAGACAAGGGTTTGACTATTCTCGTAAGATGAAAAATTGTCAATGAGTTGACTGGTCAAACAACAAGAGTCATATAAGATATGATCGACAAAGTGTTGTCCATCTGTTAAATTATTTTCGGCCCATCAGCCAAAGTTGGGGGTCGGGGTGGTTCGATGGGATCTTGCCCACTAAAGAAATTATTTTCTTGAAAGCCAATTGGGAATAGTTGGCTAGTGGGAGTAAAAACCTTATAAAATTTTAAGTGCAAATTTAGGGTTTTTTATACATGAGCTTATACTTATTCTATCTTTATTTATTGTTGTAGAAAATGTCAAACAAATTGAACCTTCGTTTTATCATCGATAATAAGCTTGAGGAAACTAATTTTCTCGATTGGGAAAGAAACCTCAAAATTGTTTTGAGGCACGAGAAGATTGGCTATGTCTTGGACGAGACCCTGCCGGAGAAGCCCGCTGAGGGTTCGGATGCAGATGCTGTCGAGAAGTATAACAAGCACTGCTCTGACAGTACTGATGCTACATGTATCATGCTTGCTTCGATGACACCTGAACTGCAAAAACAGAATGAGTCTATGGACGCCTACACAATCACGGTACACCTAAAGGAACTCTGTGCTTCTCGGTCTCGCACTAAGAGGTATGAGGTCTCGAAGGCCCTGTTTAGTTGTAAGATGGCATCTGGGACCGCTGTGGGGTTTCACGTGCTTAAGATGATCGGGTACATAGAGAGGCTTGGGAAGCTGGGCCATAAGTTGGAACGAGAATTGAGTATTGACTTCATTCTGCAATCTCTACATGATTCATTCTCGCAGTTCGTGATGAATTATCACATGAACAAGATAGATTGCTCCCTTGCGAGTTATTAAACATGTTGAAAACTGCTGAGGGCACTGTGGGGAAGGGAAAGCAAGTGTTGGTGGTCACTTCAAGCAAGGGCATGGCAAAAGCCTAGAAGAAGTCCAAGAAGGAGAAGGCTGCACCTAAGCCAACACCTAAGATAGCAAAAGACAAATCCAAGGATGTTTGCTGTCATTACGGTGAGACCGGACATTGGAGGAGAAACTGCAAAGGCTTCTTAAGTACCAAGATGAAGCATTCCGATGCTTCGACTTCAGGTATATTTATGATTGAGATCAACATTACTTCTTCTAAGTCTAACTACTGGGTATTAGATAATGGTTGTGATTCTCATATTTGTACGAATATGCAGGCACTAAGAAGAACTAGAGAGCTAAGGAAAGGAGAGGTGGATCTACGCGTTGGGAATGGAGCAAATGTTGTTGCTGGCCGTAGGAGTTTATTTTCTTTCTTTGCCCAGTGGGCTAGTACTTCAACTTAATAAGCGCTATTTTGTTCCTACTCATTTCCGCATTAGATGTTGATGGTTTTTCATTTACGTTTGAGAATAAATGTTGTTCTTTTCACATGATGGTATTTTTTATGGTACTGGCATACTTAGCAACGGTCTCTACATATTAGATATGAATGTTGACGTACTTAATATAAATAACAAGAAAGCCAAGATAAACGACTTGAATGAATCATACTTATGGCATTGTAGACTTGGTCATATAAATAAGAATCGCATTTCCGGACTCCATAAAGATGGAATGTTGGATCAATTCGATTATGAATCGTTTGATACATGCGAAGCTTGTTTACTTGGTAAGATGACAAAGTCACCTTTTAGTGGCAAAGGGATAAGATCCAATGAATTGCTTGAGCTCATACATATTGATGTGTGTGGCCCAATGTCGATTCAAGCCAAAAGTGGGTACTCTTATTTTATCACTTTCACTGATGACCATTCTCGCTATGGTTATATATACTTAATGAAGTATAAGTCTGAAGCCTTCAAAAATTTCAAGGAATTGAAGTGAAGTGGAGAAACAATTAGGTAAAGAAATCAAAACACTTCGATCCGATCGAGGTGGAGAATACCTAGATGGAGAGTTTCAAGATTATTTGAAGGAGAATGGGATTCTACCTGAATGGACCCCTCCCGGGACGCCACAGATGAATGGCGTGTCTGAAAGGAGGAACCGTACCTTGTTAGACATGGTGCGATCCATGATGAGCTACGCAGTTCTCCCAAAATCATTTTGGGAGTATGCTCTAGGAACCGCATCCTATACACTGAACCGAGTTCCATCAAAGACGGTTGACTCTACGTCATATGAGGTATGGACTAAGAGAAAACCGAGCCTAGGTCATCTAAAAACTTAGGGTTGTCCGACTTACGTGAAGCGGATGATGCCTGACAAATTAGATCCCAGGTCTGACAAATGTCTATTTGTGGGAAATCCTGAGGAACAAAAAGGTGTTTGTTGCCAGGACTGGCCACTTTCTGGAAAAAGTGTTTATTCTGGATAGGGTCAGTGGGAGTAAAATTGATCTTGAAGAAATTCGAGAACCACTTACGGATAACAGTTAGTTGATGCAAGTAGAGGACTTGCCACACACAGATGTGACGCCAGCCTCTACCGTGGACACACTAGCACCTCGAAGATCCACCAGGGAACGCCGTGAACCCAAAAGGTACACAGGCGTATATCTCATGGAAGATGAGGACCCTAGAACTTATGAGGAAGTGCTATTAAGGCATGACAAAGAGAAATGGATGGAAGCCATAAATCTGAAATTGAATCAATGAAAGACAACCCAGTTTGGAAATTAGTTGATCCACCTGAGGGAATAGTTCTATAGGGTGTAAATGGGTCTTTAAGAGAAAGACCGACATGGACGGTAACGTGACTACCTACAAGGCTAGGTTAGTGGCAAAAGGTTATAAGCAAAGACAAGGAGTTGACTATGACGAAACCTTTTACTCTGTTGCCATGTTAAAATCCATTAGAATTTTGCTCGCTATTGCAGCATACCATGATTACAATCTGGCAGATGGATGTGAAAGCGGCTTTCCTTAACGGGAACCTGTCTGAGGAGGTGTATATGACACAGCCTGAGGGTTTCACAACCAATGACACCAGGATGGTATGTAAACAACAAAGATCCATTTATGGATTAAAGAAAGATTCTCGGAGTTGGAATCTTCGCTTTGATGAGATAATCAAATAGTTTGATTTTGTCAAGAACGAAGATGAGCCCTATGTTTACAAGAAGGTTAGTGGGAGTGCCATTGTGTTCTTAGGGCTTTATGTAGGCGACATACTGCTCATAGGGAATGATGTGCCTATGTTACAATCCGTCAAAGCTTGGTTATCCAAGAACTTCTCAAAGAAGGACTTAGTGAGGCAGCCTATATTCTAGGAATAAAGATCTATAGAGATAGATCTAAAAGGTTGCTTGGTCTGTCGCAATCCACCTATATAGACAAGATGCTGAAGAGATTCAACATGGAGCAGTCCAAGAAAGGATTGCTGCCCATGTCACATGGGGTCTACCTGTCGAAGGGAATGAGTCCTAAGATAGAGGAAGAAAGGGCACAAATGAGTAAGATCCCTTATGCTTCGGCAATCGGGGTCTATCATGTATGCCATGTTATGCACTAGACCAGATGTCTCGTACCCTCTTAGTATGACTAGTAGGTACCAGTCCAATCCAGGTGATGGTCACTGGATTGTTGACAAGAATATCCTCAAGTACATGAGACATACTAGAGATATGTTCCTGGTTTTCGGGAATGATGATTTAGTTTTACGAGGTTATACAGATGCCAGTTTCCAAACTGACAATGATGACTTTAAGTCACAATCTGGATTTGTTTTCACGCTTAACGAAGGAGCAGTGAGCTGGAAGAGTTCCAAGCATGAGACTACTATAGACTCTACAACGGAAGCCGAATACATAGCAGCCTCGGAGGCGGCAAAGAAAGCGATTTGGATGAAGAAGTTCATTCCTGAACTTGGTGGTTCCCTCCATTGAAGGTCCAGTGCCTCTGTACTGTGATAATAATGGAGCGACATCTCAGTCAAAGAAACCAAATGTCTCATCAGAAGTCCAAACATGTGCTACAGCGCTATCACTTGATTAGAGAGATAGTAGATAGAGGAGATGTAAAGATAGAGAAAGTCCACATGGATGATAACATAGCTGATCCGTTAACCAAGGCGTTGTCTCAAGCAAAGCATGAGAAACATGTTCACTTGCACGGGCTTAGGCATATGGGTGATTGACTTTAGGCCAAGTGGGAGATTGTTGGAAAGGTGTCCTAAACCCAATTGGGTTGGACCGGATCTGACCGGGTCGGGTCATTTACAGTCTATTTAGTTCATGTAATAACTTTATTATGATTAATAAAAGCACTTATGTTATTATATGTTGTTTATCTTCATATTATTTGTTGTACATGTATAGTAACGTCCCTACTATCAAACTGTGATAGAGAAACCATGATAGTGATTATGGTTGATGAGATCTCTAATTACTATAACAAGTTTGGTACTTAAATGTCTATAGTCCTACGTACTATCAAATGGGACATTTATAGTATAATCAGACTAGCACGTATTGGATGTCTTTTATCTTATAGAAGGTAGGGATAGATCTCGTCTATCGAAGTGTAGAGACACTTGGACTGTACGTGGGCGTGTATTAGAGAATGCGTACGTTAGACTGACCCACTTACATTAGGTGTCACACTATGTGGCGGTTGTGTAATTATCCTTTTGACCGGAGTCTTCATGGCATCACGGTGTGGATTGTCATGCTTTGACACTATTGAGATTTCCACTAGCCATGGGGCGATCGTGCGGTAGTGATTGGGTATGATATTGAAGCATGCGGAGTATACATGATTGGTCGTCCGGGAATCGCGTATCCTATGATTGGGATCGAATATCCGAAATGGCCTTCTTGTAAGGAATGTCTAGCTCTCGAGAACCTTTGCAAAGTGGGAGTAAATGTGTTATCCCGAGAGAGCATGATATCCAGATTATAAGATACGATCGTTAATGTATTGACACTCGGGATACGATCGTATGGATATTATTACAGCGATAGGATTGTAAGTTACGCGGTAACTGCTTCACATGAAAAGTAGTAGTCATTGCTTTTGACTCTTCCGATGATTGGGGTTCACGGTGTGTTGCTAGACGCTATCCCGTGATCGTTAGGCATGAAGGGCATTTTAGTAAATTGCACTTTGTGTCTACGGACAACATATTCGGAAGCCTATCGGGTTACACACATATGAACTTCGAGTCGGATTAAAATGCGGTTATAGTTGATAACCAATTAAGGAAAGTTTATCTCTAGACTATAAAGGTTATAGTGGTAAATTAATATGGTGGTATTTATTTATTATGAATAAATAAAAATACAAGATATTAATTATATACAAATTATATTAATTAAAGAATATTCCGGAAGTCAATTTGTTGACTAATGGGGAGCCACATCCTATGGTATAAGATACACTTAGATTGTGCACTTTAATTAATAAGATTACCATAATATTGATTGATTTTGGAAAAATAGATTATGGTAATAAGATAATTATATTCAATATACGATATTGGCAAAATTAATTATAATAAAAGAGATAAATCAATCTAATTGATTTTTCTTATTTTATTGGGAAAAGGGTTTTCTTCTCCTCCACACATATGAGGCGCCACCTCTAGCTATAAATAAGATATGGGTGTCAAGCTCTTTTATACATCACAATTGCAAAAACTCATAGTTCTTGTGTAAAATATAGAGCAACCTATAGTGAGTTTGTGAGGGAGGAAAAAGGTCGGTCTAGCAACCGGAGTTTTCCAATAGCAATCCAAGGAGGATTCCGGCGAGTTCGTGTGGATTAGCGATAGAGGCCGGACGCATGGGCGGCTTGAACACTGTACTACTCTCCGTTTACAGTCAAAGCGGCGATTTTATAGATCATCAAGGTATAACCGTCAAAATACTTAACGTGTTTATTGCATTAAACGAAGAACGATCTAGAAAAAGGAAATCAAATTTTAAATTCTGCTGCATTAAACTAGTGATTTCCTAACAAAAATTCGGGCCAATGTAACCCAAATCGATCAAAGAGCGGTCCGAGAGGGCCCCTCAAAAAGCTGCCATTTGCCACAGAGGCCTATTCGCCATGCCTTGCATCTCTACATCGAAAAGGATCCCGTTATAGTCTGCGGCTACCAACCATGAAAGGTTTGATTGACTAGAGAGCCTCCTCAAGAGGTCCCAAGAGTGATGTCACCGAGTGGCATCCGGATGCCCGTAAAAGCCCGTAAAACGATAAGCCCCCCGGTAACTAAATTGATGTGGACATTGATGTACCCATCAGAAGAGGAGCAGAAGCTCACCCTTGTTTTGTCATTCCACGGAAAGCCAAACCACCGCTTTTACCTCGGCTGCTAACATAAACACCTGCTTCCAAACCCAACTGAATACAAACTCGATTCATCCTAATAGAACTGAGCATTGTTTCGCTAAGAAAAATAAAAGAAGGCTGGTGGGTATTTACAAGGTCCTTAAGAGCGTTGATTGCCGAGGGTTGACCAAGCCCCCTGCAGTTCCAACATAGGTGACTTATTGCTCTCGGCGGGCCTGGTCCAAACCAGGCTCCGCCGTTGAGTCGGAGATTATGTGACGCTTCTTTTGAGTACCGGCTACTTCAACTTGAACCTCTGCCATCCTCTTTCCAAGAACATTCCATGTGTTTGTGATATAAGATAGGCCTGCCCGTTTCGGTTGTGGTTTCTGGAGGTACCATTCAGATGAGAGCTAGTTGTTGGGTCGGGGTCCATGGCCATGGTGTCCAAAGAAGTATCCATGGCAACTGCTCCCACTAGATTTTTTGTTCCATTTGAATTGAATGGAGCTACTACCGAGACTGCATTCTCAACTAGATCATTTCACCCCAGTGTGGCTGTGGTAATCCCTGTCACATTCATACTCATACAAGTCTCAGTTGTTTTATCTCCACAGCCATTTTTTCCTTTGTCCCTTGTGCCAAGCTCATAGATTTCTCCTGTTTTTTGGCTGCTGAAGGTTTTTGAGAAGGTTTCCACACCATTTTGTTTGAATCATCTTCGGTTCCTGAAATTTCAGCCAAAAGTCTTGACCTTCTAGTGGCATTCAACCATGTCCCAAAAGGGAGCTTCTTAGACTGGTCTGAGGGAATTTCCCTCTATAAAGATTTACATGCTCGGAGGGTATGGTCAATGAGTCCATAGTTGAAGCAGAGGTGAGGAAGATGCTCATATTGTATTACAGACTTCACTTCGGTCTCCCCATCCGGAGTGATCGAAATTACCCTCCTGATTGGCTCGGTTACATTTACCCTTACTCTGAGCCTGAAGAACCGTTTCCCGGAATCTGAGTCTTCTCTTAATTGAATATTTTTACAGAGACGGAAAGAGGATGCAATACGCCTCCCAATCGCTGTTGTGCACAATTTGAGGGGCAGGTCGCTGATTTGGATCCAAAATTTGCAGCAATCGAAGAGGGAGTTTTTCTCTGCCCAATCATCACTCTAAAGCCCAAGAACAAGTAAGTGTCCGTAAAAAATCCATGGCCCTTGATCAATCAATTTACCTGGGTTCTCCTCCGTGTCGAAGACATACTGGTAACAATTCTTTTCGAGTTGAATGTAACGCACCATTCCCGGACACCGAGTCCTTATCCGGAAAGAGCGCTCGGCACATATATTATCAAATAAATTCAATAATATATGTAAGCCTTACGTCATACATCAGAACCAAACGACGCGGAAGACAAAACGACTAGGGAAAACAAAAGACAAAAGATCGAACACACGGTTTTCAATGCTGTAAAACTAAATCCAATAAAGAATACTAAACATCCAACGTTAAATCCAAAAGAACCAAACGGAACTAATCCAAAAGAAAGACAACAATGTTTGAATTGAACCAACAACATCGTTGAAAGAATTAAAACTAAAAGAACTAAATCTTCATGAGCTCCGTCTCACACGTCCCCGTCAAAGAACTCATCAGCCTTAGCAGCCTGTTCATCTTCTTTGGGGAAAGAGAAAGACAAACAAAAAGTAATGGGGTAAGTACATAAGTACTTAGTAACGCGTAGAAGATCGTATAACCATGTTCTTATAAAGAAATAAAAGCAACGCCGTCTTTTATTAATTCATTTCCGTTATTAACCCTAGCTAACTATCATATTATGTTCATAGCATAACATGAGGTTCCAAAGGGTATCTAGCTTAGCTCAAGTTTGTTATATCATGAATAACAAGGGCACTACGCCTAGTAATAGGATGTACTAGGACAACTGGGTGCAACCTACTTAGAGACACGCTCTAGTAGCCCCGAGAATATCTGAGTCCAGATAGTGTGATGACCGGCAGAATGTACCAGACGCTTTATCTAGCCAATCGATTGACCGGCGTGGGTACAGTCCACTTTGTCTGGTCAGAGAACACATCGCGATATTGTACTATGCCTTACCAAGCATTGCATGATGTTTAAGAGTTTAAACTACCACATACGTTTGATTAGATGTTTAACTAGCCACCTAAGTGTTTTCAAGTAAGCTCCCTCACATCTCCTACTCTCTTTCCTAGACCACTAGACACGGACAAGGCCTAGCAATTATACAGACATCGATAAACTCTAGCTTATCGAAGCTCAAGGCAAATCCAAAGCTTTCGACGGTCCCACACTTCATCTTTTCAGGGAATCCATATGGTGCCGGAACTAAACGCATCAAAAGCTAATTCAGGGCTTTGTCACATAAGGTTAAGCAGTAAATACGCTATCATGAGGCTTGAAACACATAGAAAGGAGGTCACACATTAAAGACTCTATCCGGACGGACAGACTGTTCCATCCGGACGGATAGGCTGAGCTATCCGTACGGACAGATCTCCACACAACCCTCAACTTGATACTGTGAAATATCCGTACGGATAACTAAATCATCCGTACGGATGACCCCGACCGCACCAAAAGACAGTTTTCGGCACTCTGCGTTTTCTACTCAGACCCAACCAAACTTAGCATCATTCTAACCCTCCAAACAGCAGAAAAACATCGCCTTAACATCTCATGTCCTCAAACTATAAAAAGGACACAGTACACATTGCTCTACAACTTTACGAAAACTTACTTATACGATAAGGAAACCACGTTACCTTTGGTACAATGATCCAAACTACCAAAGCTTTGAAAAAGGTTAAACCTTTAACCTCCAACCTACAACGATCAATCCAAAACTGATCACTATGGTGTTTAAACCAAAGAAAACGCCGCTTAACGATGAGGATGAACAAACCCTAAATCAAGAACGAAGAAAACTTACGTCAACGGATCTACGGATTGTTGGTATCAAAACGATCCTCGTCTCGCGGTGATCCTTTCTCTCTTGAGGCGTCTGTTGAAAAGAGCAGCGGATTAGCCTCGAAAAGCGAAAGCTTCTTCTTCGTTTTTTTTTCTCAAAAACTGCGCCCCCTTTTCTGCGTCCCTCTCCCTTTTTTTTTGTCAAAAACAACTAGGTTAAAATTAGGATTAGTTTTCCTTTTATAATCCCAATTATCTAATTATTTTCCTTAAAAAGAAAAATCCTTGTTTATTCCTTTTTCTTTTCCTTAAATATTTTAATTAAATAACATAATATTCTGATTTTTGCTAAAATACCGATTTGCCCTTTTTAAAAAATCGGGATATTACATTGAATCACTGAGAACGAGGTCTTCCAAGCCCTGTCCATGGCTGTTTTCAGGCCACTTTTGACGGGAACGTCCTTTGCACTAATGAATTTTCCGATCGAACTTTGATTACAAGTTTCCACGCCTTCCGAGAAATCTTCCTGAAATCGCCTAGTGAGGTTGATTCGTCCGTCGGAGTTCAAGGTTGCTTAGAATGGATTTCATGTCGAAGGCCATCACCCGGGTGGAGGAGGATGGTTCGGCAGCTCGAAAGGAGAAGGAGGCTCTAGTCGTAGAGGTGAGAAGCCCTAAAGAGGATTATTATTATTATTTTGAGTGGTCGCAGATTATTAGATGATAATTATAATTAACAATGTAAAAATGTATTGTATCCAGTGGCAGATTTGCCTTTACACCTTTGCTTCAAATGGATAAGTATATCATTAAAATGATAAAATTACTTAAGTTTTATCCAAAAAAAAAAATTTAAAATTTACGGACACTGTTACCAAAAAACCTTTAAGAAAATTATGGACATCAATTTAAAAAGAATAAATAAAATTACGGACATCGCTGAACAAATTTTCTGGATTTATCTCTTAGTGTATCATTTGTTATATCATAAGAAAAATACCCCATTTTTTATTGGTCGGTTTGACGAATTCATTTTTTTTTCTTCTTCTTTGTTTTCCCCACAAGAAACAAATGAATTGATTAAAAACTCAGTACGTTGTTTTTATAAAACTAAAGAGGCCTCTTCTTGTTTTTGACAAAACTCCCAAGTCCAAACTCTTGTTATATTTGTTGTATTTAGTCATTTAATATTTGCAGTTAGATTTGTCAATATTGCCAGTTGCATGTTGATAACGTACAAATGATTAGTGAGCAATTTTAAAAGGAAACTCAAAACAAGTGTTTTGAAGTGCAAAAAGTAATGCTAAAAAAATGTTAAAAAAACGTATGCTCCGGGTTTTTTTTTAAACATTCGAATGGTATGTTTTCGTATAAATTCATAATCATACTATGAAAATGTACAAAATTCTACAATAATAGATATGAAAAATATTCGAATTGATGCAGAAAATGGTACGAAATCATATGAAAAACTCATATATTACACGAAAGAAGATACATACAGTCATTATGAAAAATGGTGCAAAGTGTGAGGAAAACATTCACCTCAATTTCACAAGTTCCCCTTTTCAAATCAAACCTTAGTGCTAAATTATTGTCCCCCAAAACATGACCTCTTGGTAAAGGACTTGAGTGCAGTTGTATATTAAGTCGCAATGTGGAGGTTCGAACCCCGTAAAAAGGAGACTTCTTTCGGTTCTAAGGTATAACCGCAAGCTAACGACTCTCAACCACTAGGTTACCTTATTAAAATATTCACTCATCTCGTGGAACAAGAGAATAGGGACCCTTGTGGTTAGAGTTTAACCATTTTTTTTAGTGCTAAATTACTCACTTCCCATGATCATTTGAGTTCCTCCTCTCACCCTAAGTTAAGCCCTACAGACTTTGCCAAGATGGTAGAGAGAGGAGGTGTCCCCTTCAACACCATTGATGTTGTTGAGTCTTTGTCCTTGGGGGTTGTTCAGTCGTTGAGTCAGATTATGGACTCCTCCTAAAGTGCCCAACATGTGCTCGACAAAATATTTGTAAGAAAAACAAATGCAAACCAAGACTCCATTTGTTGGTTATATGGTCCAACTGTTGCTTACTGAAGAAAGTGAATCACAATTCACTTTCTGAATCAATCAACAATCAGAAAATAGGGTTTTTGCTCAAAAAAACAGAGAGAGATTTTGGGGAAGAACTTTCCCGTATTTTTGTTTTTTTTGATATTATCTCTAAAATTGTCTTTTACAACAAATGTAAAAATAACTTAAATATTAAACTGCTAACCTATTACAAAACGCCACGTGGCAAAATAAGGAAATAGATTTTGGGGAAGAACTATCCCGTATTTTTGTTTTTTTGATATTATCTAAAATTGTCTTTTACAACAAATGTAAAAATAACTTAAATATTAAACTGCTAACCTATTACAAAACGCCACGTGGCAAAATAAGGAAATAATAAAAACAATATATTTTTATACTCTAATACCCCCCCCCCCCCTCAAGATGGGCCTGGGGAGCTGTAAATGTCTGTCAAATTTAAACAGTGCAACAGAGACTGGAACAGAGGCCCATCAAGGGCTTTGGTGAATACATCCGCAAGCTGCTGCAAAGTAGGCACTGAAACAAGGCAAACCAGACCATCTTGCAACTTTCCCCAACTACATGACAATCTATTTCAATGTGCTTCGTCTGTTCATGAAACACAGGATTCCGAGCTAAATAAATGACACTCATATTATCACAATGCAGTGACATAGGCTTGGGAAAAGGAAGCTGAAAATCTTGAGCTAGATAACACAACCATTGGATCTCGCACACTGCTGAAGCTAAAGAGCGATACTCCGCCTCAGTTGAACTGCGGGAAACAGTCGTTTATTTCTTCGATTTCCAGGAAACCAGGGAATGCCCAATGAACATGCAATATCCGGTTATACTACGCCTTGTATATTTACAAGACCCCCAATCAGAATCAGCAAACGCAGTGAGTTGTATCGGATTGTCTGTTGCATAGAAGAGGCCTTTTCCAGGAGAGGTTTTGATATAACGCAACACTTGTTGGGCTGCATGGAAATGATGGATCGTAGGAGCATCTAAAAATTGACTCAATTGTTGAGTGGCAAAACTAATGTCGGGCGGGTAATAGTCAAATAAAGTAGTTTACCGACTAAGCTATGGTACAAAGTGTTGTCACTCGGAAGAGTAGAATCACCATGAAACAGAGCAATCTTGGACTTCATAGGTGTTGTAGCACCCTTACAGTCAAGCATATTAAAGGTCTCCAACAAATTCAGAGCATATTTGCGTTGAGACACTACCAGACCAGCACTAGATCTAGAAATTTCAAGACCCAGAAAATATTTTAAGGTACCAAGGTCTTTGATCTTGAACAAGGCATGAAGATGAGCCTTAAGCTCTTGAATCAAGGGCATATAATCTCCATCCAAGACAATGTCATCTACGTAAGCTAAAGCAATCAAAAAATGTGACCCCTCAACCTTAATGAACATGCTGTGGTCATCACTAGACTGTCTATAACCAAGATCTTGGAGAGTTGAAGTAAGTTTTTGGTTCCATTGACGACTTGCCTGTTTTAAACCGTAAAGGGACTTGTTCAATTTACAAACCTATTTACCCGAAGTATGAAAACCTGGTGGTGGTTTCATATATACCTCTTCACTCAACTCACCATGCAAAAAAGCATTGTTCACGTCCAGCTGATGCAAAAACCAACCTTTCGAAGCTGCAATAGCCAAAAGACTACGAATGGTGGTAACTTTCGCAACGGGGGAAAAAGTTTCTTCATAGTCTATCCCTTGCGTTTGGGTATACCCTTTTGCAACTAACCTAGCTTTATAACGTTCGACTGTCCCATCAGAATTGTATTTAACTTTGTAAACCCCCATTTACATCCAATAGGTTTCTTACCCTCCGGTAAATCAACCAAATCCCAAGTATGTGTTGACTCTAAGGCATTGATCTCTTGTTTCATGGCCTCATGCCATTCAGGAAAAAGGACTGCTTGAGTATATGTTTGGGGTTCAGTAACCTTATCTATAGCACAAATGAAATTGGAATGTGGGAGAAAGATTCTGGAATAGTCCAGAACAGAGTCTAATGTGTGTGGAGAGGGGTGCTTCTGTGTTTGGGCACAAACATAATCATGAAGGTGTGCTGGGGGTCTTCTAGACCTGGCTGGTCTAGGCTGAATATGAGGTTCTACCACTTGGGAAGGACTGTTGGGGTGATAATATGCAGTGGAATCTGAAGTGGAGGTACTGACGGGATCATTTTCTAGATCATGGGTGTTGTTGTCATAAGAATCAAAGAAACTGGTATCATGGGAAACTGGCATGGTGACAGGGGAGTCATTGGTGCAGTGCTGAAAATTTTGAGTAAAAGGAAAAATAAGTTCATGAAAGACTACATCCCTGGAAATGAAAATCTCTTTGGTGATCAAATCAAGCAAAACATAGCCCTTAGTGGTATCTGACATACCCAAGTTGACACATGTTCTAGCTCTAGTGTCAAATTTACTCCTGTCCCTAGTTAGACTAGAGGCAAAAACAAGACACCCAAAAACTCTTAATCTTGTTAATTCAGGATGTCTGTTGTATAACCTTTGATAGGGTGTTGACTCATCTAAGAGTGGTGTAGGTGTAAGCTTGATAAGCTTGACAGCATGCAATATGCAATGTCCCCAATAAACAATAGGAAGATTAGCCTGGAAAAGTAACCCCCTTGCTACATTAAGAATATCCTGATGTTTCCTCTCCACCACTCCATTTTGTTGTGGTGTGGAAACACAGCTTTCTTGGTGGATAATACCCTTCTCCCCATAGAATTCTGGCCACCTAAATTCTGCCCCATTGTCAGTTCTTATAGTCTTTATACTATCCTTAAACTGTGTGCACACATATGCACAAAAGCTCTGAATTAAGGGTCTAACCTCTGCCTTACTTTTTAACAAGAAGACCCAAGTGTAACGACTAAAATCATCCACCACTGTCAGAAAATAATGATGTCCATACACTGTGCAATGTCTATATGGGCCCCACAGATCCATATGAATTAGTTCAAAACAATTATCTACCACAGTACCACTTAAAGGAAAAGACAATCGTTTCATTTTGGCATGGGGACATACAAAACATATACTATCAGATAGAACAATATCATTACACAGTCTTTTAGCTATACTCATACGCTGTTGTGACATGTGGCCTAGCCTCAAATGCCACATGAGGTCTTTATTATGAGGTACATGCAGAATGCTGTTGCTGGAACTTGTGCATACAGCTTTATTAAACTTGGACTGTGTGACATTATTGCTATCAGGATGCAACAGATAAAGGCCAGCTCTTTTCTTAGCTATACCAATCATCTGCCCATTGCTCCTGACCTGTATGCAACACAGCCCATCCATGAAAACAACACAGAATTTTCTGTCAGCTGTCAGCTTTCCCAAAGAAATCAAGTTGTAGCAAAATTTAGGCACATATAACACTCCATATAGGGTCAGGTCTTTAGTCACTTTAACATTTCCTATATGAGTAACTTGGACTGACTCTCCATTAGGCAAGTTCACTGACACTCCATACACCTTAGATATACTACTGAAAACATTCATGGAACAAGCAACATGGTTTGTTGCCCCAGAATCAAGAATCCAGGAGTTAGTAACCTTACCTTGCAGCTCTGAATCATCTTGCTTAAAATTTGCTGCCATTACTGTGGTCTGATTAACAGCAGGTTGCACTTTGTCATCAAGGTTCACTTGGTCTAAGAACTTAGATAGCTTCTGCAACTGCTGAGTTGTGAGTCCAATTCCAGCCTCTACATTCTTTCCATATTCTGTGCTCTGAACAGACTGACTTCCTGAAGCTTCTTCACCTTCAACCAGATTTATTCTCCTCTTTGGCTTCCATCCTGGTGGAAAAACGTTCTTCCTATAGCAGTTGTCAATGGTATGACCTTTGTATCCACAAAAAATGCATTGACCCTTGCGTTCCTGTCCATACTTTTGACCTCCTTCCCAATTGGATTGGTTCCTATCTCCCCCAAAACCAACAGAATAACTTTTATCACCTCCATATCCAGAATATCCCCTTTCAGTGTTGCCATCAAAATAAGACTTGTTTCCAAACACATTAGGTTGCACTTGTTGTGGATGAGTAGCTGTATATTACATCTGTCTCTCATACTGAATGCACATAGCAAATGCCTCAGTCATGTTGGGCAATGGTTTCATCATGAACACTTATGACCTAACCGGTGCAAATCCTTCATTTAATCCTTTCATGAATCTGATTACATATTCAGATTCAATATATCATACAAAAGTAGGTATGACCTGGCAAGTGCACTTGACTACATATTCACAACTAGGAATAGGCTTCAGGATCATAATTTCATCCATCACAGGCTTCAATCGAGCAAAATAATCAGTAACAGATTGACTACCTTGAGTTATCTGGCTAATTTCTTCCAGTAGATCTGATAAACGAAACGAATCCATATTCGAGTATCTTCGTCTCAGATCTTCCCAAATCTCACGAGCGTTGTTCAACCAGAGCACAGACCTTTGAATCGAAGGTGTAACTGTCTTCATAATCCAAGACATAACGGTTGTATCACATTGATTCCAGCTGAACATCATCCTCTCATCATCAGTAGGCTTTGGCGTGAACCGTCCACAAAACCTAATTTGTTCTTGAAATCAACACCATTCGCATAGCTCTACTCCATGCATGATAATTTTTGCCGTCAAGCGGCGGATCTACCAACACCAGAGCCGGATTTTCATTCGGATGTAAGAAAAAAGGACTCGAAGTCTCGATCTCACGATTTTGTCGATCTGCGGCCATTTGAAAACAAATCGAAGAATACCAAGGAAAAACAAACGAAAAAGGCTAGAAAAACACAATCGAAGGTTCCTAATCTTTCTCTGATACCATGAAGAAAGTGAATCACAATTCACAATTCACTTTCTGAATCAATCAACAATCAGAAAATAGGGTTTTTGCTCAAAAAAACAGAGAGAGATTTTGGGGAAGAACTTTCCCGTATTTTTGTTTTTTTGATATTATCTCTAAAATTGTCTTTTACAACAAATGTAAAAATAACTTAAATATTAAAGTGCTAACCTATTACAAAACGCCACGTGGCAAAATAAGGAAATAATAAAAACAATATATTTTTATACTCTAATACTTACCATAAAATTTCTACCAAAGTACTTAACCACCACAAAAATACATATCATAGAAAACATCACTTGCTGCATGACGCAGGGGCGGAAGGCGGATCCACCTATATAGTACCGGCTACCGGGTGCTGACGCCCTGATGAATTATATATATAAAGAAAAGGATTAGCATTGCAAAAAAAGGATTACAATAATAATAATAATAATAATAAATATGCTATTTACGTACGTGTTTCTCAATAAATGAATACATTAAATCATTATCTCAACAATAATCATTATCTCATTAATAATAATTCATTATGTCCACAATTTAATATATTTTCAAACGTAAGTGACTAATGTCATAGAAAAGAATGTGTAATATTTTTTTTTTTTGCGGGCACGTGTACTAATTTCTATGTCTACCGTCTACAAGACGCCATCATTATATTATATTATATTGTATAATTTATTTTGTCTAATCAATTCAATCATTTTTGTCATTACACTAACTCAATGATTATCATAGATAAAAGCATAAAATGATAGGATTGATTAAATAATTATCTCATTGTTATATTATATAATTAAATTTATCTTATCAATTTTTTTCTTTTTCTCATTACAATAAATCAATATTGATAGAGCAGCACACGTGAATGATTTCCTATCTAGATCAATAATCAATTTTCTTCAAAAAAATCAATGATCAATTCGTTACTATTCTATTCTTTTTCTATTCTAAATATTTCTTTCTCATACCATTGATAGGATTTTCCTTCCCCTTTCTTATAAAAATATACTCGCACGTTGAATTATGACCTATCATGCACCACTATCATCTTATTTTTTGTTGTCACAAGATTCTATATATTCAGCGCCGGCCCACCTTGAAATCGGAGGAGGCGGTGGTCTTAGGCCCAACGGTGCCAGGAGCCCAACATTACATATTTCGCTAAAAGAAAAAAAATTCCGTGTAAATCTTATCCGATCCAACCTAAAATAACGAGTTTATTTTTTTCATTGATGAAGGCCCAAAAAAATTTACTCGAATCAATAAGGGCCAAAACAAATTATAAATGCCTAATTCGACGACTTGGCCTTAGGCCCAAAAAAACACCAGGGCCGGCCCTGTAAATATTTTATTCCTTTTGGCGGTCTTTCGGATCAAAGGAGACACTATTTGTCATCATCTTAGATTAGAGGTTAGCATCTAAAATAGTCATTAGAAATAATGTGTATTACTTTTGCTAGGGACGTGAGGTTTTTCTAGACATTAAACGCTATTGCTTCAAGTAACAAACTCGAAACATATTCCAATTAGGTTTTGATGTTGTGTGCATATATATAATACTATTAATCCTGGTGCGCTTCGTTTCAATTTTCATCGTTAGATTTATTGTTTGCAAGTGGATTTCGTTAAACCGGTTTGTGTTAACTTCTGTTTTAGTTTGTTTGTTTTTTGGGTTTTATTTTATATTGGAATTTTTTTAAATGCAAAAAAAGACAAATAATTACCAACCTCAATGGGGCCTGTGCAAATAAGTAAATAGATAGATGGAGAGATACCAACCAGGGAGGTCCTAGGGTTCTTATTTGTAGAGATCAACTTCAGGGATGACCTCAAGTTCAATGTTACAACAAGGACATGCACATACTCTACGTTAATTACAACGCAACTTAGAGTAGGAACACTCCACATTTAGTGCACTTTCTTAGTATAATTTAAATCGTTATTCAATGTGTAATAATGGAATCAATTGTGAAGGTAATTAAGATGATGCAATTACCATCCTCAAAGACAGTGGTGCATCTCACACTTTCCTAGACCAACATGTTGCCAAGGAGGTGCAGTGTGACATAATTGACTCACCACATGTTAATAATCACAGTAGTAGATACGAACAGAATGATGAGTGAGTTTAAGTGTCCTAACTTGCCATGGATCATGCAAGGGGTTAAGTTCCAATAAGATGTGAGATTGATCAAGTTGAGAGGATGTGACATGATATTAAGGGTGGATTGGATGAAATCGTACAATCTAATGGTCTTGACTTCAACAAAACATAGATGGTTTTCACTAACAAGAGAGAACAAATTAAGCCGAGAAGCTACACATAAGAGGCTTAAATTAAGATTATAAAATCATTACAAGGAACTGAGAAAAGGGAACTATGGACTCTTCGGGTGCTAAAATATGATATAAAAACATGCCATGAATCTTGTGCGTATTGAACTTACTCATGTTCTAGAAGAGTATCATGACGTGTTTGCAAATTTCCAAGCATTGTCATCGAAGAAAGGCAATGAGCATCCCATAAATTTTAAAGAAGGTGTTGGACCTGTGAAACTAAAACCTAATAAGTATGCTAATTATCAAAAGGATAAAATAGAGTAGTTGGTGGATCAAATACTACTACGGGGAATTATACAGCACAATAGTAGTCCATTTACATCACTCTTGCTCCTTGTGAAAAATAAAAATGGTACCTTGAGATGTTGTGTGGATTACAGAAGGTTGAATGACTTGACTGTCAAAGATAGCTACCGTATTTATCTAATTGCTGAATTGAAGATGAATTAGAGAGTGCTAGGGCATTTTCAAGAATAGACTTGAGGTCTGGATTCCATCAGATTCGATGACGGAAGATTATGTCCAGAAGCCTTTGTAACTCATCATAGCCGGTTAAAATTCAAAGTGATGCCATTTGGGCTAGCAAATTCCCCAACCACATTCCAAAGAAGTATGATTGAGATGTTGATACCTTTACTGAGGAAGTTTGTGCTGGTATTTTTTTATGACACCTTAATCTTCAGCCCTGACATGGCTTCCCACATACATCTTAAATTCGTTCTAGAAGTTTTAAAGAAGAACCAATACTATGCTAAATTGTCCACATGCTCTTTTGGACAAACCAAAGTAGAATACTTAAGTCATATCATACAAGAGGGTGAAGTGCATGCTGACCCAAGAAAGATTTAAGCCATGTTGGATTGGAACCAGCCCTATAATGTGGCTGAACCGAGAGGGTTTTTAGGCCTAACAGGTTTTTATAGGAAATTTGTGCCCTATTGTAGGATTATTGTTAAGCCCTAGAATATCCTAATCAAGAAAAATGGGTTTTGTTGATCACAAAGTGCCTCTAAAGCATTCTAGAAACTCAGTGAGACCATGTGAAAATCACAAGAACTTTTCTTCCCAGATTTTGGAATTCCATTTTGATTTTTGCAATGAAACAGATGCATGTGGAAAAGGCTTAGGAGCTGTTTTACTACAAAACAAGAAACTTGTGACTTATCTAAGCAAGGCCTTCGACTATAAGAAGATGAGATTGTTCATCTACGAGAAGAAACTCCTGACACTCTCCATTGCAATAACTAAATGGAAACCATGTATTCAAGGCATGCGTTTTGTCATCAAAATTGGTCAATGGAGTATGAAGTTCATTCTGGATCGGAGGGCCACTACTGCACTACAAAAAAAAAGGGTGACCAAGTTACTTGGGTTGGATTTCACTATTGTGTACACAAAGAGAAGTGAAAATGTAGAGGTTTATGCATTGTACATACACCGTGTGTTGTGAGGAACAATATCCTCTTCTTGGATGCAAAAAGTAACAACCAACTACAAAGGTGACATAGATGTGGAGGAAAATCTTCGGGCACTGATGATTAGTACAACCTTAAATCCCCTCTACATTATGCATCATGAGATTCCTTAACTACAAAAAGGAGGATATACATAGGAACCCCATGAAGGTTTGAGATCCTTTTTTTTGCGAATTTTGAGATCCAAATTGACAGGGAAGTTGCACTTAAGTCCAATAGGGGTCATTTAAGGGTCAGGGCATGTTATAGAAGGATTAAGAGACATTTTATTGGCCCCACCTTAAGAAGGATGTTCAAGAAATGATCCAAAGGTATATAACTTGTAAGTAGTGCAAAAGTCTACATGATAAACTTCAAGAATTGCTCCACCCATTACCAGTCCCAACTCAGCATGGATTTTATAAATGGATTCCCTAAGTCTAAAGGAAAGGAAGTCATCATGGTAGTAGTAGACAGACTGGCCAAATTCAACCACTTTATAACACTTGAGAAGAAGAGGCAAATAGCATCACAAAATTGTGGAATAATGCATTGATGATACTTAAACAAACAATATAAATACCCTTCAAATAAATTAATACGGTTTTTTGCTTGTACAATTAGTTTATCATAGAATAAATATAATTCATTAACACTCATGTGACACAATTAATGATCCTATGTCTTTAAGATTATTAAATTTGACCGATAATAAATTATTTAACAAATAGTATTTGCAGTTGTAATCAAATGTAAGTATACAATATACGTAATTAAAACATTACACATTTTTTGGACATATTATATTTTGATTATATTTTTTTAGGTTAGAAGGAACTTAGAAACAGATACTTGAGACAAATCTTCACTCGATACCAATAAAATACATGATTTTATGACTAAAAAAGCTTATCGTATTTAAAAGAATGAAAATGTAACATGACAAGCTTGATTCAATGCCCATGAGTAAGAGAAATAAATTAATTCTACCAAACAAAAAGTTAGTGTATAACAATTGTCTTTGTTTAACATATAATTATTTATAAATTAAGTGCATGGTCAACAATATACGTATGATATTAAAAAAAGTTAGCCTAACACGTGCAAAGCATGTGCCTTTTGCTAGCACGGTTAAACCTCCTGAAGGTGATGCATATAAGAGGGTCAATTAAACCTCCTGAAGGTTTTATGATCGTTTACAAAGAACAATTGGTGGGAGATTTCTGCTTGCCTTTGAATCCAGCACTCATACATGTTTAGAGATTTGTGTAGAGAATTTTAAGTATCTATTCTTATATGTTTCATTATGTTGTAACAATAGACGTGTTTATAATGTTATGTTGTTTAGATTTTGTTTGTATTGATATTTATTCCATAATTGAATTTATAATTGAAACAATCAACTCATACAAGGTTATCATTATTCATTATACTATTATTTCATGGGCAAGGGTCCAAAAGGACACAAAATAGACTTAATTAGGCAAATAGGACACTAAGGAATTTTATTTGGTTATAATGACACAAATTAGATAGAAAGACTCAAATACCTTTAATGAAGAAGAAAAAAAAAAGGAGAGATGAGACGTACCTGAAGCTGAATGTGTTGTTTTTTATGAAACACGATGTTGTTTGTTTTTTTTTATTCATTTTTATTTATGAAACGTACGCGGTTGTTTGTTTGTTGTTTTTTATTATTATTATTATTATCTATTTTCTGGACGTGAATATTTTTTAATTATTTTTTTCTGGACGGTGAATTTGTTTTCTATTGATCACCATGATGCAATGACCACCATGATACATTGACTACCGCGATGCATTGACCACCGTGATGCAGTGACCACCCCGATGCATTGACCACCCCGATGCATTGACCGTGATGAAGTGACACCGCAATGCAGTGACCACCGCGATGCACTGAAAACCGCGATTCATTGACCACCACGATGAAGTGACCACCGCGATGAAATGACACCGCGATGCAGTGACACCGCGATGCATTGATCACCGCGATGGCGTGACCAATGCGATGCAGTTACCACCCCCGATGCAGAAACACCACAATGCAGTTACCACCCCCGATGCAGAGACACCGCGATGCAGTTACCACCTCCGATGCAGTGACCACCCCGATGCAACGACCACCGCGATGCATTGACAACCGTGATGCATTGACCACATCGATGTAGAGACACCGCGATGAAGTGACACCGTGATACAGAGACACCGTGGCGAAGTAACACCGCGATGCAGAGACACCACGATGTAGAGATATCGCCATTAAGAGACACTGCGACGATAAAGTGACACCGCAATGCAAAATCACCACGATGTAGAGACAGCGCGATGAAGTGACACTGCGATGCAGTGACCACCCCCGATGTAGAGACACCCCCGATGCAAAGACACCGCGATGCAAAGACACCCCGATGCAAAGACACCCGATGTAGAGACGCCTCGATGAAGTGACACCACGATGCATTGACCACCACAGGTCCATTGACTACCCCGATACGGTGGCCAACCCCGATGCAACGGTCATCCCCGATGCAATGACCACCCCCAAAGCAAAGAGACCGCAATGCGGTGACCACCCCCGATGCAGAGACGCGGCGGCAGAGACACCACGATGCATTGACCACCCCAGGTCCATTAACTACCCCGATCAGTGGCCACCCCCGATGCGGTGACCACCCTTGATGCAGAGACACCCCGATGCAGTGACTACCCCTAATGCAGAGACACCACGATGCGGTGACACTGCATTGCAGGGACGCGGCGATGCAGAGACACCGCGATGTTATGTCATTTGACAATGTAGAGACACCACGATGAAGTGACACCGCAATGGAGAGACACCGCGATGAAGTGACACCGCGATGCAGTGACCAACCCCGATGCAGAGTGTAGAGACATCGCGATGATATGACATTTAACGATGCAGAGGCACCACGATGAAGTGACATTGCATTGCAGAGACACCGCGATGTAGAGACATCGCAATGTTATGACATTTGACGATGCAGATACACCGCGATGCAGAGACATCGCAATGAAGTGACACCGCGATGTAGAGACACGGCGATGAAGTGACACCGCTATGCGGATACACGGCATTGAAGTGGCACCACGATGCAGAGACACCACGATGGAGTGACACCGCGATGCAGCAACATCCCGATGGCATATTTTTCCGACTTAATTTCAGAAAATCGATTTCTTTTATTTATAAAATCGACTTCAAACGGTTGTATTGCGGTTGAGCAAAAAATTGTACACCCAACAACCATGGACAATGACATTAGTAACGATTTATTCAGTGACATGAACTTTTGAAAGGATTTATGTAGTGACATTTGATTTTTTCTCATACAACATTATTTCCGAAAATCGAAATTTTCTTCGCAAAATCGACGCGATGCAATGCCAAAAAATCACATTGTTAAAGAATGACAAGTATATGCACCTGGAAGACACCCTAAGGTGATCAAAATCCACTAGAATTGCCTATGCCAATCCCAGGGCACATGAATCCAAAAAATGACTTCAAAGAGCCACCAATAAGCACTACCACAAAAGCAATGCCCAAACATCATGGGGCAAGAGAAGCACCAAAAAGAGTTCATCATCATAAAAAAACTATCCTTTTTTATACACCTTGTTCTGCTGGAATGATCCATGAACATAAATTAAACTCTTCACTAAACCAGCAACAACATTAAAAGCAACAGCAGCAGTTGTAGCAGCATTAGAAATACAGTCAGGTGTAGGAGAAGCAATAACAGTAGTCTTGCCCACAACATGAGCATCATTTTTCCCAACACAAGGTGCAGCAGAAACAGTAGCAGCAACAGGCAAAACAGTGGTGATCAAATCAGTAGCGAGAACATTTTCTTGAACAAGAACTTTTTCAGAAAGATTTCCCAAATCAGTTCCCACAGTAGCAGCAGCAACATGAGAATTCACACCAGCAGCCTCTGCCATCCCAACAACAATATTTGTATCCAAACAAGCAGCAACAACACCAGCAGCCTTAGGCTTATTAGCAGGCAAGTTCTGATTCAAAACAAGAGGCATCATTGACATGTTAACATAAAGCTTTGGCTTATTACTCTCAGAGCCATCACAAGTATCATAATTGTGACCAAATTTCATACACTTTGAACAGAATTTGGGGGCATCTTCATTGAGAATAGGCTGCAGAAGTAGCTCACTTTCAAGCAAATTGATAGGAATCAACCTAGGCCTAGGCATAGCAAAATCAACCTCCACCAGGCACCTTGCAAAACTTATTCTCTTTTTAGTAGCAGTAAGCAAATCAGAATATTGAGGAACACCCACAAACGAGCAGAATTTACTCAAAGATACATCATTCCAAAGGGGAAGGGGGAGATTGGGTAATTGAATCCAAATAGGAACAATTGCCAAATCCTTCATGCTAAAATTAAAAAATCCAGGCATTTTCTTTAGCAAAAGGTGCCTACCATATGCAAAATAAGGACCACCTTGCAAAACACAGTCAAGGTCTTCTAGTTTCTCAAAGGTGAACACAATCCACCCTGAAGCATGATAAAGCATGATACAAGTAACTGCATTTCTTTGGCCAAGACTTTACTAACTTATGAACGCCTTCCCTCCCAGGAAACTTGGAGGAAAAGTGCCAATCAAGCTCAAGGATTCCATGTCATCGGGGTAAAATTCATTCTCAGAGAACTCAACTGAAGTGGAAGACACTCCATTGGAATTCTTTCTCAATCTAAAAACCTCAGGGGTAAACACTCTGTTGGTAGAAAACAAGTTTGCCCATGAACCCTTAGCAACCACATTTCCGGAAGAATTGACTGCAGCATTCCCAGAAGGAGGTGCACAAACATTTTTATTAACCACATTCTTACTAACAATAGGACCATTACCCCCAACAGAATTACCCACACTATTATCAACAATCACCGGAGGTGAAGGCATCAAATGAGCAATAATTGCGGGAAGTGAATTAGATACCTTAGTAGCAGCATCAGGTGTAACAATCGATTCACCCACCAATGAAGCATTCAAAGGAGGCTGAATTGCAGCGAGTACCTTTCCAGATTTCAACATCATTGAAGAAGAAACAGGAGCAGCCCCGGCCACAAAGAAACAAAAGAGTCTGAATTTTGAACCGGAGAAACCAAGTTTCCGACAATGGGCTTATCTATATCACCGGAAGTTGAAGTTGTCGTAGCCGGAAGAGCTAAAACGGTGGAATTTACATCGAATCGGAGGAACGAGCAACTAATGCTTAGGGTTCCTTCGATTTTTCTTACCCATGGAACAAAGAAGCAAAACGAACAGAAAGCGGCACAAGAAAAGCTCAGAGAAAAAGGAAAGCCGGCAGGAGATAGGCAAGAGCCATAGCCGCCGGTGAGAGAAACTTCTCTCTAGAATCCTACTACTATTGAGATATTTTCCCCGATGATTAGCTCTATTGCCTATGGGTAATATAGGAAAAGTAAATGAAATGTGTCCTTATAAACGATTATCTTTTTTAGGTGTCCTAAGTGCCTAATTAACTCTTCAAACCAGTCCTTATAAACAAATATCCAATATTTTATAAGTTAAACACGTACTTAACAATAATGTTAAATTTCATTTCAATAAATCAAATTAACCAACACGTGCAACGCACGTACATTTTGCTAGTATATATATATATATGTATATATATATATATATATATATATATACTAAAAGTGTGAGTGTGTTTCCCTCAAAAAGTGTTTCTTCCTAAAAAGTGTTTCTCTCTAATTTAAATTAATTAATCGTTATTAAAATAAAACCATAAAACCGAAAAATAATTAATTAAAAAGAAAAAAATGAAATAACATTTTTTAAAAAATAAATCAATCAATATCCTTGATTGCAAATCAAATAGAAAAATAAAAACTAAAATCAATCAAATTAAATAAGCATAATCATAATTAAAATAAATCCAAAGAACCGGAAAACAATCAATTAAAAATATAAAAATGCAAAAAAAAATAAAAATAAATAATCAATCAAGATCCTTGATTAATATGCAAATAAAAAAATGAAATAAATATGATTGAAAATCAAATACAAAAACAAAATAAAAGATTAAAAGAAAAAAATCAATCAAGATCCTTGGTCAAAAATCAATTAAAAACACATCTCTACTATTCTAAAAACGTGTGGTGAGACGATGTTGGGTGTGTAAATCATATAGAGCTTTGAGTGTAAACATATTGAATGTGCTTCCCCTAAAAAGTTTTTCTCCAAACTAATTTGTTTCATTTAATATAATAATCATTGATAGGTATTAAATAACATAGATGATTAGTGTGTTGATCTAGATGGATAATGTATTAGTCATTATCAACTTATAGAAATAGAAAAATAATATAAGTGCGATTGTGTTTCTTCTCTATATATTTCCTTTAAAAATATTTATCCCTAATAAAATTTCTCATTAAATATAACACATGGTCAAATATTTGTAAATGACATTGATAAAAGGTGTGTGAATGAAGATAAGATAAAGATGCGTCTCTAGAAAGAAAAAGAAAAAAACATTATGTTCTTGAGTTTGGTTTGATGAGTTATACATTCTTGTGCTATATAACTTTTTAAGGCTATGTATTCACCCCCAAAAGTCGGTATAATTTTAATAGTAGTATCGAATTTTTGAACAAGAGCCTTAAAAGGCATAAAAACACCAATCACACCATATTTACGAATAAATGGATAGAACCATGTATCCTATGAAAAGATTATCAACAAAATTATATACAACACAATTGGGGATGTCCAAATATGAGTGAAAATAATCTCTAGGTGTTTGGAAAAACATAAAATAGAAGTAGCAAAAGAAAGTTTGTGATTTTTATTCTCTAAACAAGAAAAACAACATGAAGAAGCAATTGTGGTGGCAACTCCTAGATCATTTTGGGAAAAAATTGGCTTGAAGAATGGGAGTAGCTGGGTGACAAAGACGATGATGCCAAGCACTTATTGATGTTTTATTCACCGCGAAAAGCTAGAAGGGGGGAGTTTGTCCATCCATACAATCCGTTTTTAACTGGTCATGGCGCATCATAAGAGAACTGATCTGAAAATCCTTCAAATAAATTTAGAGAGTAAGAATTCAAAAGAAACATTATGGACATGACAAAGCTAAGAAATAGATAATAAATTACGAGACATGATGGGAATACAACGAACATCGACATGGGTGAGATCAGTCACCGTACACGTGACACTTATGAGGCCTCACATAGAGTGATAAATGTCATACCAGCATATATGACGACATGGACACAACTTGATATTGGGCCTCAACTAGCAACATCTATCTTTAGTAAAACGTAGGCCACCCTTATATCATTAACCGACATGATTCATTCCATCCTTTGTCCGACATGGCGCATGTCCCCTTCTATCCCTTATAGCCGGCAAGATGCAAGACGTCTACGGTTTTTTTATTATCGACGTCGTGCAGGCCACCTCGGTCATTTATGCTCAATACAATACAGTTCATCCTCGACCTCATGAAACGATTATATTCTCTTCAATAAGCGTTCCAGACTTCACGCAGACATTACTCCACGATAGTAACTGCTGTAATGATGGCTTTGAAATTTACGTTCCGTTATAGCCCGAGCCATAACTACTCCATAACATGCTTCATTACATCAATACATGGTACACTACCTTGACCGCGACTTCAATGCATCATAATTCACTCCCCGTGAGGGAGAGTTATATAAAAGATCATCATCCTCAATTACAAGGTATTCAGATTATACGCTAGCTATACATCCACGCGTATTATCTCAATAGAAATTCTTCCATTCAAATATTGACTTGAGCATTAGAGTGTCCCCCCGGAGGCAAGTTTCAGGACCCCTCACGTTATTGTGTATTTTGTAGGCCCGCTCTCAAATCCACTCGAAAAGTTGTTTGGATCATCACCCGGAGATTCATTTACATGAATATCAACTCAATTGTAACCCAAACGACTTGAGACACCGTCAAACACCGGACCTTTGTCTGGATGCATAAGGAAGTCAACAACTTCGCCATAATATAATATTAATATAGTGGTTGTCCCTCTCACGAGCCACTTCAATGTAAATAAGTTGAAGGCATAGAGAGAAAAATAGAACCTATGTGTGTGATGGAAATATTATTTCCATCACCAACCATTATGTCTACGGAGCTAGAATAAGGCGTGTTTAATGTCAAATCACTGAGATGAGTGGTAACATGATCCGTTGCACCACTATCAAGAAGCCATGGAGAAGATGACGAAGCATCCAAATGTGTTAAAAGGACGCAATGTTGAAGGGCTGGACAAAATGAGATTTTTTTTAGGAGGTTGAACATGGTAAGAACTACACCATTCATCTGAATGTCCTTTGCACTTAGCACACTGGAAATACCCAAGTAAGTTTTTTAGGGCAAAACTTGAGCAAACTGCATCAGAGAAAGTATTTTGTGCATGTTCTTAAGAATTAAGAATAGTAAGACGTGGAAACAAACTAGCGCTAGGAGAGGGATGTCTGTTTAGGGTGATTTTACATGATTTATAACGTTATATTTTATAACGATTTCCTCCATATTCGTATAATTTGCATAGAAATCAAGGGTTTAATCGAATTATTGAGCAAATGAGTTTTAAAAGTGGTTAAGTGCAAATTTGTGTTAATTATGTGGTTTCATTGATAAAAATCTTTGAATATGAGATGTTACATTTTGCACGATGTTATCATGAATGTAGGTACGCTTGCATGTTAAATGAGGAGCTTAAACGAAGATCAGATGAAGATTAAGAAGAAAGCTCGATTCAAATAAAGAAAGCTCGATTCGATTCGGCCCAAACTTGGTGATCAAGTATTTCAAAATATGCCACGTAACATTATATTTTGAGGCCTAAAAGATGGATTTTGAGGAAAAGAAGAAGATGCCACGAGTTTACGAGATCAACGGATCAATATTTTCCAACGTACTTCTACCGTAACCTGTTTTTCGATGGAAATTTTACCCGACTTAGAGGCATTTTCAGGGGAAGAGTTCTTGACGAAAGTTGTAGATACTAAAATGAGCTTTCCAACGCATTTTGAATCACGTCAATCGGAGGTCTACAACTCAAGTTATGATTTTTTTACCGAACTGCTGGAACTTCGGGACGAACCGGAGATATTTTTGGCTCAATTGATGCATGTGGGGTGTAATGATGAGTAGTAACATGCTCCTACATGACTCACCACCTCCATGTGAAGACTAATGATGGCAAATATTCTCCAAGATCACCTTCACATGCTAACTCATCATTACCTCCATAACAAACTTCCAACCTCCCCCAAATACTACCTCCCTTTTAACTAACTTCTTACCTCCCCAAATGAACCTATCCTTATACAATCTCTCCTATATATACTCCTCCATTTCCATCCATCTTCCTTGCCCCTCCTTGGTCACTTTTGGCCAAGCTTTTACTTTTCCCGTCTTTTATGTAAATACTCTGTAGGCGTTATGCCGAGAATAAATTAGAATAGTAGTACTGTTGTAATGCTGGAGCTACGGCCCTGATTCTGAAATCATAATCGAGGATGATTGGCTAAGGTCTCTAAGCTAGAACCATCGTTGTGAAGCCACCATCACCGGAATAAATAAGGATTTCGCTTTAATTCATTTTCGTAAGTTATCTTGTTCTTCCTTCATGTTTTACTTTGTTTAAGTGCAATGTGTATGAACAATATGTGTGTTGCATGATATTCGAATTTAGATACGGAAGTTGATGAATTCGTAGATTACCGTGAAGGAGAATGATAATATTCTTCCAACATACGTAAGTTGAGGGTGAATGTTGTCAGATTAGGATTTATATCCATATCTTTGATCCGTAAATGCTTTAGTTGTACCGAGAGTGGTGAACTAATTAAAAGGCGATGAACCGAAAGGGAAAATGCCTCTTTAGCAGATAATAATCCAAGAACTTACGAATGAATATGTGTCTTTCTTGTTATTTTCGGTGGGGTGGTGGATCATCGGTGCGTTCTAGTTGTTTTAAATTATAAATTTTTATTATCGTAGTTTTATTTATTTTCACGTTTGCTACCTTAGTTTGTTAATTGAAAATCCGAGATCATAATCATCAACTTTATAAAAGAAATCGAAGGCAAAAACTCTTTTTCGTACAAGTCCCTGCGGATACGATCCGGTTTCACCACTATAGCTGCGAGCCTTCGCACTTGGGGCTGACATCGGTTTTATTTTATTACTTGTTATCTTTTGCTTTGTATAAAACCGCGAACAAGTTTTTGGCGCCGTTGCCGGGGACTTGGCACGGAAAATTTTCGTTTTCGGTTTTTTTTTGTCAACTAAGTTATCTGTTTTCGTCTTAAACAATAAAATAAAAAATAAAAAAAAAAAAATCTTTCGGTAATTACCGAGAGAGAGAAAAAAATATTTTCTTTTCGTTCTGTTTCTGTTCTGTATTAGTTTTATAGTATTTTGTTTCTTTTACGCTGTTTAGACCTGTTTCGAGCCTGTTTTAGTATAGTTTTTTTTAATTCTAAAAAAAAATTAAAAAAAATTTAAAAAAATTCTCGATAAATACCGAGTGGATTCGGTAATTACCGAGAAAGAGAGAAAAGAAACACGGAACACGTTTAAATCATTGAGGTTGGGTGATGGATTCTCGGTGAATCCCACTCTGCGGAAGCATAAGGATAAAATCCCGAAACCTCGTGATTTAGGTGTTGGTGCCCAAACGTAGTTTATGCAAACTCGAACTCACGGGGGACCACTTTTGTATAATCCGGAGATAGAGCGAACCATCGCTCGACCAAACAGACGTTTGGCCCGGCTCACCGGACCAACGGACGAGGGAACCACGGAAGGAAACAATCCTGAAGGATACGTTGAGGGAGAAGCTCAAGTAGGAGCCCAGGTTGAAGAAATGGCAGAGCAACGGACATTGGCAGACTTTGCCATGCCATCTATTGTGAAAGTTAATCCTGCGGTCGTGATTCCTGAAATCACGGCTGATAATTTCGAACTCAAAACTTCTTTAATCAATCTGGTGAGAGGTTCCACATTCCATGGATTTTCCACTGAGGACCCGCACGATCATATTCACTCATTTCTAGAATCGTGCGGGACTATTTTAATCAAAGGGGTCACTGAGGACGCCCTGAAAATGAAACTTTTTCCCTTCTCATTGAAGGGAGAAGCAAAAGAATGGTATAAATCCTTACCAGTCGAATCCATTACTTCGTGGGAGGAGTTGGAGAAAGAATTCTTGAGCCAGTACTTTCCACCTGCAAAGACGGCTCATCTTCTGAATCAGATATTCACTTTTGTGCAATCCGAGAAGGAATCATTTTACGATGCATGGAAACGATTTAAGACTCTCTTGAGAAAGTGCCCCCACCATGGGCTGGACAAACAAAGATTGATCAACACTTTCTATAGTGGTTTGACTGAATTGACTAAGGGGATGGTGAATAGTTCTGCGGGAGGTGCATTTCTGAGAAAGACACCTAATGAGGGATGGATGTTGTTTGAAGATATTGCAAAGTACAATTATGCCCCTACCTATGCAGGTGCGTCCAATCAGAAAAGCTCGACTGCAGGGAAGTATGAGGTAGATGAGACCACGTCTCTAAAAGCTCAGTTGGCCGCACTACAGAAGCAAGTGACAGCAATGAATGTTCAAGTGCTTGTGTGTGACAATTGCCATAGCCAAGGCCATCGTAGTAATCAATGCCAACTTGACCCGATCTCTCAGGTCAAAGCTGTTCAAAACAATGTTGTTTGTCAAAATTGCGATACCGTTGGGCACACATTCCATCAGTGTCATCTATTGTTGCATTCAGAGGAGGTGAATGCATTCAATTTTCAAAATTATCGACCTTCGGGTCAGAATCAAAACACTCAAGGGTTCAATTATAACCGGAACCACCCTGGTTTCCGATGGAGTGACCCTTCTGGGGCATTAAACCCCCATCAGTTTCAGGCCCCTAGGCCTAATCAAAGCAATTTTCAATTCAACTCTCGACCGGCATGGAACACCAATCCACCGGTAAATCAAAATCAAAATCAAAATCAAAATCAGAATCAATCATTTCAGATCTTGGCAAATGCATTAAGTACTCTGACAAGTACAGTGAGGAATTTGGAGGTGCAAATGGGACAGCTTTCAGGGCAGCAAGCAAGTCGACCTCAAGGTCAGCTGCCGAGTTTTAATGAGAAGAACCCCCGAGGGGTTAACTTGGTCCAGAATGATCAGAATACGTGCACCGATCTGTCTGCACCATGGAGCTATGGTCAGGATGAGTTGAATGCAATAAATCTGAGGAGTGGGAAAATGGTTGGCAGTCAGGCCAACCAGGGAAACGAGTAGCCCCTCCTGCGAGCAGAGACGCAGGAGGGGAAGATCTTTGTTCTCCTCAGAAAGATGTTGGGACTACTATTGATCCAAGTGAAAGAGAAAATTCTAAAGAAAATGTGGAAGTTGAGAATACTGATGATAAAGAGAAGAATGCTGAGAAGAAGTCAGAATCTAAGTTGTGTTCTGGGAAGCATGTGAGGTGGAAGGATAGGGAAGACAAAGCAATCAATGATAAGACGGCAAAGAAGCACTTTACTGAGGAAGACTTTGCTGATCTCCCTTACCCACCTAACAAGAACAAGCTGTCATTAACAGTCGATAAAGAATATAAGAAGGTTATCGACTTGCTCAAGAATACTGAGGCAAAACATTCCATTAGTTGATCTTTTGATAGGAATGCCAAAGTATACAAAGTTTATAAAGGACGCAGTGAGTTCGAAAAAGAAGCTCCAAGAGCTCGAGCACATAGTATTGAATGGAGAATGCTCAGCAATCAGCCAGACTAAACTTCCTGTGAAGTGTCCTGACCCTGGTAGATTTACGATTTCATGTACTATCGGGAACATGGATTTCCACAATGTTCTATGCGATTCGGGAGCATCAATCAATCTGATGTCTACGTCAATCTTCCAATCTCTTGGATTGGATCAATCTATTACGCTTAAACCTATTTCTCTTCAACTTGCAGATAGAAGTGTGAAATATGCAAGGGGAATTGTAGAAGATGTGTTGGTCAAGGTTAAAAACTTCATATACCCAGCTGATTGGGTAATCATGGATATGACCAATGATGAGAAAACCCCCTTGATCCTTGGAAGACCTTTTCTTGCAACTGCCCGTGCCTTACTAGATTCCTACAGTGGCGAAGTAACCCTACATTTGGAGGATGAGAGCATAAAGTTCAATGTGGGCAATGCAGTGAAGCACCCGTCCAGTGACACTTGTTTAGCTATTGAGGACGATTTCACCGATGAGTATGATAAACAAGTGTTCATGGGTAGTTGGGATGAGGAAGAATTCAATAAACTATCTGCAACTTGGACTAATGAGGAGTGGATAAAATTTTTAGAAGAGATTGACAAGGAAAGTTCTGATTACCACGAGGTGGTAGGAAAGAAGATGAGGGAGAGGCATGGTGATATGCCCAGATTTGCAAAAGGAGATGAGGCCCTGTCTGCTGGGAGGCCATGATGCTTGAGCCCTTATAATAAGCTTGGAGATCTAGAGCTTAAGGGAGATAAATTGAGACCAAGTGTGGAGAAGCCACCGTCAGATTTAGTGTTGAAACCCTTGCCTCAACACTTGAAATACATTTTTCCGAGGGACGGTGATAAGCTCCCTTTGATCATTTCATCTAAGTTAGAACCGAAGGAGGAAGAAAAGCTTATCAAAGTGCTGCAAGATAATATCCTCGCCTTTGGTTGGCAAGTGGGAGATATTAAGGGGATAAGCCCTGATATCTGTATGCATAAGATCAGGACTGTTGAGGGATCGAAGAAGGTGCGACAGCCTCAGAGAAGGCTAAACCCTCACATGCAGGAAATCGTTAAGAAGGAAATCATCAAATTGCTTGACATGGGTATCATCTACCCAATAGCCGATAGTGAATGGGTGAGCCCCACTCAGGTGGTGCCAAAGAAAGGAGGGATTACTATTGAAAAGAATGAAAAGGGGGAAGAGATTGCCTTACGACAAGTCACTGGTTATAGAGTTTGCATCGACTACAGAAGACTAAATGAGGTAACTCTAAAAGACCACTTTCCCTTGCCATTCATTGACCAGCTCCTTGAGAGGCTTAGTGGCAAGCAATTTTATTGTTTTTTGGATGGCTATTCTGGATACTTTCAGATAGCTATCGACCCCACTGATCAAGAAAAGACTACCTTCACCTGCCCCTCTGGTACCTTCGCTTACCGAAGAATGCCATTTGGTCTCTGCAATGCACCGGCTACATTTCAAAGATGTATGCTGGCTATCTTCAATGGTTTAGTGGAGAAGGTGATGGAAATTTTTATGGATGACTTCTCTGTATTCGGGGACAGTTTCGACTACTGTTTACACAATCTTGATAAAGTTCTGTCCCGGTGCATAGAGAAGGACTTAGTCTTAAATTGGGAGAAGTGCCACCTAATGGTGGAAGAAGGAATTGTTCTGGGACACAAAGTGTCCAAAGAAGGTATAGAGGTTGACAAAGCGAAGGTAAAAGCTATTGAAAAAATGACATACCCCAAAACTGTAAGAGAAGTAAGAGGATTCTTGGGTCATGTTGGATTCTATAGGCGGTTCATTAAAGACTTTTCTAAGATAGCCAAGCCTTTGTCAACTCTCTTAAGAGAGGATGTGAAGTTTGTTTTTACCCACGAATGTGAAAGAGCGTTTAAAGAATTAAAAGACAAGTTGGTTACCTCGCCAATTCTTATAGCACCCGACTGGAAAGCTCCCTTCGAGCTTATGTGTGATGCTTCTAATTATGCAGTCGGTGCGGTGTTAGGTCAGAGAGTGGACGGAAGGTTCCAACCCATCTACTACGCTAGTCACACTTTAAACCCAAGACAAGTAAATTATGCAACAACTGAGAAGGAGTTGTTGGCAGTAGTTTTTGCCATGGATAAATTTAGAAGCTATTTGCTTGGGTCGGAAGTTACAGTCTGGACAGACCATTCTGCATTGAAGTATCTGTTGAGCAAGGCTGATGCCAAGCCTCGTTTGATGAGATGGATCTTGATTTTACAAGAGTTTGATGTTCATATCCGGGACAAGAAGGGTAGCAAGAATGTGGTAGCTGATCACATGTCTCGGCTGACCGATGATCATCAAATAGAGTCGGATGAGATTGGAATTGATTTTCCAACTGAGCAACTCATGACTATTGATGTGTGCGAGGTTATTCCTGCCCGTACTGGAAAAGGTTCTCCTTGGTTTGCACCTTTTGCAAACTTCTTGAGCGGCAGATATCCGGACCCTGACCTGACATATCAGCAAAAGAAGAAATTCTTTTCGGATTTGAACTATTATGTGTGGGACGACCCTATTCTCTTCAAGCGTTGTAAGGATGGATTACTCCGTAGGTGTGTCCCTGAGTTCGAGCAGAGGGACATTATAGAGCAATGCCATGACGGACCTGTGGGAGGTCATTATGGAGCTGGGAAGACTACTGCGAAGATTTTTCAATCCGGTTTCTACTGGCCGACAATTTTTAAGGATACAGAGAGTTTTGTAAAAGGTTGTGACCGGTGCCAGCGCACCGGTAAACTTTCTCGGCGAATGGACATGCCCCTACACCCCATTCAACAATGTGAGGTTTTCGACGTATGGGGTATTGACTTCATGGGACCGTTTCCATCCTCGTATGGGAACAAGTACATTCTGGTCTGCGTTGACTACGTGTCAAAATGGGTAGAGGCAATAGCAACACCGCGGAACGACCACAAGGTGGTCAAGAGCTTCCTGAGGAAAAACATTTTTACACGGTTTGGTTGTCCACGAGCTCTCATCATTGACGAGGAACTCACTTCTGCAATACTCCATTAGAAAAGATTTTAGAACGATATGGGGTGAAACACAAAACTGCTACCCCCTATCACCCTCAGACGAGTGGACAAGTTGAAGTAAGTAACCGAAGCCTGAAAAGCATTCTTGAGAAGACGGTGAATTCTCATAGGACGGACTGGAGCCAGAAACTGGATGATGTACTCTGGGCCTACAGAACAGCTTTCAAAACTCCTATTGGCACGTCTCCGTTTCAGATGGTTTATGGTAAGGCCTGCCACCTGCCAATCGAGCTTGAGCACAGAGCATTCTGGGCTATTAAATTCTTAAACTTTGACAGCCAGTTATGCAGAGAAAAGCGATTGTTGCAGTTGCAGGAGCTTGATGAGTTCAGACTCCAGGCCTACGAGAGCTCAAGAATCAGTAAGGAGAGGACTAAACTTCTTCACGACAAGAAAATCAAGCATAGAGAATTCAAAGAGGGCGAATGGGTTTTACTATATAATACCAGGTTACATCTGTTTCCTGGTAAGCTACGCACCCGTTGGTCTGGCCCCTTTGAAATTTCTCAGGTTTTCCCTAGTGGAGCCGTCGAATTGAAAAATAAGCAGGGAGAGTTGTTCAGAGTGAATGGTCATCGGTTGAAACACTATATTGGTCAACAAAAGGAACGACCAGTGGTTTTCCATCTAAACGACGTCCCTAGTCAAGACAGCTCCGATCTTTTGGAACCCGATGATTTACGTCTCTGTGAATTCTTTGATGATATTGTGATTACTGATGATACACCTCAGCTTGTGGAACTGAAACCTAAAAAGAAGAAGAGAAGAATCATAGGAACTAAGTGGATACAGAAGTTTACTGATATGGCCAATACGTTGGCGAGACTTTGTTTTTGTGGGATCCATACTATTGACCCCGAGGAAATCAAGAATGATTCCGGAAAGAGGCCTCACTGGCCTGACCCGGGTTGAAAATTTTTGGGTTGTCGAGCAAACGACATTAACCAAAAGCGCTACCGGGAGGCAACCCGTTTTAAAAAAAAAAAAACAAAAAAAAAAACAAAAACTCTACATTTTGCATGATACTTTACTCATACTTTGGATAATAGTTTTCTAATACTTCGGATTGATTTTCATTTTGTTTCACCAAGTCTCAGGATGAATGTTTGAATGTCATTTAAAGGGAACGATTAGGAGGTTATCCGAAAATCCCGAGGAAGTACAAAGAAAAAATTCAAATGCATCATTTCTTAGATTTAGGTTGTTAGAACAATTTGAAATAACCCTTGAGGATCTGGGTATAAAAGACTCATAGTTAATACTTTGTCACATATTTCATATCATGACCTAGTCTGATTTAAATTTTCAAATAATGTGTGACATGTATTAATTCAACTACTATGCAACTAAGGGAATAGGAAATTCAAAGCTGACCCGAGTTGAAATTTTATTGTCTAGTCGAGCTCCCGACTATAATTAAGCCCTACTAGGACGGTAACCTAGATATCTTTTCTTTTTTGTCTGTAGTTTATTTCCGTCTTTATTCCATGATGTTGCCTTGTCTATCATCTTTTGTGCCCCTATCCCCGAGGTACGTCTTGTTTTCCCATGATGTGCAGGATATTTGCGATAGCAATTGTGAGTTTCAGATGATGCCGGTTTTCCGGTGGATGGTCCACAGTCTACTGCTTTCATCGAGCATTTCCGGAGCTGATTCTAGGCCACTTCCGGAATTGCCACTTTCGAACCACAATCAACTAAGTGTTCTTTTTCTTTTTACATTCTGCACAACCTGAGGACATGTTGTGATTTAAGTGTGGGGGAGGGATCGGTTTATGTGTATCTACCATTTGCTTAAATTATTTTGATTCTATGCTAAATGGGCTAAATTTTCAAATTTTTGTTTATTCCCGAGTAAACAATGCATATCTTTGTTCGGTTTTTATAGTCATTAATGCTATATTCCGTATGTTCGATAAGTTAGTTGTTTCACCCAATATATTTTTCACGAGCCATAGTGAATGATGAGCTAAATTATAAAGCTATACCCCTTTTTGATTAGTGATTTTTGATTATCTTATAAGTCATGTGCTTAGTGCTAACGCGCGTATCGTGAGAATTATGATAGTTTGTGTTTATAGCGAGTATGATATATTGTGAATATCTGAGCGTTTGAATGTGATAAGTGAAACATAACTAATGTTCTTGCACAATAATTAACAAATAAATCATTGCTTGAGGTGTTATGCTCAATAGGTTTGAATTGCTTTTAGCATGTTAACCACTGCCTGCCAGAAATCTCGAAAAAAGTAATCAATTGTGTGTGTCGAAAGTTGGTCGATGATTTGAGTGCGGTAGGGCATTATCTCGAAATGTCCTATACCACTATGATGACCAAAAGCTCACGACAGTTAGAAAAAGCTGCCTTATGATTTGAGTAGATAGGGGATTATCTCGAAATGTCCTATTCTAGTATGACGGGCAAAAGCTCATTCTGATGTGTGTTGAAAAAAAAAAAAAAGAAAAAAAAGTGTGAAAAAAAAAAGAAAAAAAAAATCGAAAAAATTTATTATTATGAATAAGTTAAGGACTTAGTTATCGTATACCTTATCCCCAGTATAATGTGACAGATATGTTGTAGGGATTATCCTCTGAGTATATCAGAATGGCCCTAGATATATTCTATCATTCTTTTCAGGATATGTCACGTTTTGTAGGGTACATCTTATAAGTATCATTATTACTAGTTTGAAGGGGGTATTAGCTAGTTTGCTTTGAATTTTTCAAGTTTGGACTTAGTGGAAGTTTTCTATGGCTATGCACACACACCAGGGTGAACCTCTGATTTATTGAATATATGTTGTATTTGCTGAGGTGTCTATCTTTTCCGAGCCTTGATTCTTGTTTTGTTTTGCTCGGGACGAGCAAAAGCTAAGTGTGGGGGAGTTGTTTAGGGTGATTTTACATGATTTATAACGTTATATTTTATAACGATTTCCTCCATATTCGTATAATTTGCATAGAAATTAAGGGTTTAATCGAATTATTGAGCAAATGAGTTTTAAAAGTGTTTAAGTGCAAATTTGTGTTGTTTATGTGGTTTCATTGATAAAAATCTTTGAATATGAGATGTTACATTTTGCACGATGTTATCATGAATGTAGGTACGCTTGCATGTTAAATGAGGAGCTTAAACGAAGATCGGATGAAGATTAAGAAGAAAGCTCGATTCAAATAAAGAAAGCTCGATTCGATTCGCCCAAACTTGGTGATCAAGTATTTCAAAATATGCCACGTAACATTATATTTTGAGGCCTAAAAGATGGATTTTGAGGAAAAGAAGAAGATGCCACGAGTTTACGAGATCAACGGATCAATATTTTCCAACGCACTTCTACCGTAACCTGTTTTTCGATGGAAATTTTACCCGACTTAGAGGCATTTTCAGGGGAAGAGTTCTTGACTAAAGTTGTAGATACTAAAATGAGCTTTCCAACGCATTTTGAATCACGTCAATCGGAGGTCTACAACTCAAGTTATGATTTTTTACCGAACAGCTCAATTATGGACGAGTTGGATTTTTTTGGCTCAATTGATGCATGTGGGGTGTAATGATTTCTCCTAACATGCTCCTACATGACTCACCACCTCCATGTGAAGACTAATGATGGCAAATATTCTCCAAGATCACCTTCACATGCTAACTCATCATTACCTCCATAACAAACTTCCAACCTCCCCCAAATACTACCTCCCTTTTAACTAACTTCTTACCTCCCCAAATGAACCTATCCTTATACAATCTCTCCTATATATACTCCTCCATTTCCATCCATAAAGGCGCCCCTCCTTGGTCACTTTTGGCCAAGCTTTTACTTTTCCCGTCTTTTATGTAAATACTCTGTAGGCGTTATGCCGAGAATAAATTAGAATAGTAGTACTGTTGTAATGCTGGAGCTACGGCCCTGATTCTGAAATCATAATCGAGGATGATTGGCTAAGGTCTCTAAGCTAGAACCATCGTTGTGAAGCCACCATCACCGGAATAAATAAGGATTTCGCTTTAATTCATTTTCGTAAGTTATCTTGTTCTTCCTTCATGTTTTATTTGTTTAAGTGCAATGTGTATGAACAATATGTGTGTTGCATGATAATCGAATTTAGATACGGAAGTTGATGAATTCGTAGATTACCGTGAAGGAGAATGATAATATTCTTCCAACATACGTAAGTTGAGGGTGAATGTTGTCGATTAGGATTTATATCCATATCTTTGATCCGTAAATGCTTTAGTTGTACCGAGAGTGGTGAACTAATTAAAAGGCGATGAACCGAAAGGGAAAATGCCTCTTTAGCAGATAATAATCCAAGAACTTACGAATGAATATGTGTCTTTCTTGTTATTTTCGGTGGGGTGGTGGATCATCGGTGCGTTCTAGTTGTTTTAAATTATAAATTTTTATTATCGTAGTTTTATTTATTTTCACGTTTGCTACCTTAGTTTGTTAATTGAAAATCCGAGATCATAATCATCAACTTTATAAAAGAAATCGAAGGCAAAAACTCTTTTTCGTACAAGTCCCTGCGGATACGATCCGGTTTCACCACTATAGCTGCGAGCCTTCGCACTTGGGGCTGACATCGGTTTTATTTTATTACTTGTTATCTTTTGCTTTGTATAAAACCGCGAACAATGTCATACAACCGAATGAGTTGTAGCAAGACCAGAAAAGGCGACCGGTTGCATCTTAAACGGAAGAGTCTTATAATTAATTAGCTTTTCATGGAGCTCTTCAAAATCAATAAGGGTGTCACGTGATTGAACATCCTTAGCCAACTCTTTATAATCATCTCCCAAATAGTTCGAAATAAGATTCACAAGATCATCCGTATATGTCAACTAATTCATCAGCTTTAGTTTTTACAACATTAAGATAGTTAGAAATTGTTTGAGAACCTTTTTACATAGATTTGAGGTATTGTTTAATTTATTTTATTCGTCCATGGGTCGGCTTTGCATATGTATCATATAAAGTAGTTCATGCCTCATGAGAAGTCTTTGCTTGAGTGATAAACGGAATGATATTTTGAGAAAGAGAAGAACTAAGGGCATTTAAGATGAGTCGATCATGTCTAATCCAAAGATATTATGACAAATAAAATTGAGGACGAAGAGTAGTTCCAGGCTGCATAATCCATATGTTAAATAGGAACGCATTTATTATGCGGGGGGATATGTTGGATTGATATGCATGGTTTCGGCAACTTCCCCAGTTAAATAAGAACAATGAAAGTATAGCTTAGAAAATAATTGAATGATATAGTTTTAATGACTAAAATATATCTCTAACCATTTACAACCTACAATAAAATTATATATATGGTTTCAACATTCTTCCTAACATACTAATTAAATTGAATCTTAGATACACACATAAAATGTTTAAAATATACTGATCATTATCTAAAATGTTACTTTGTTTAAAAGTATTACTTTACAATTACTAAAGTATATTCATAGCTAAGATACAATAAACATATAAAATTATATATAAAATGAAACCCACCTGCCAATCTGCCATGCTTAGTGCATGCATTTATCAAAATGAGTTGTTTAGAGTAAGAATGTCGCAAAAGTTTATTAATATTTTTTTTTTTTGTAAATGACCACAGGTTTACTAGATAATTATGAAAAACATATTCTCAATATATATTAAATACACAGATTTGTAAATTCTGAATGTTATTATATTTAAAAGTGTGATTAATGTATTGATCACATGCATTTATAAATTCAAAATACTAAAAAAAAAATACATAAGATCATTTTGTATAATTATTGATGCTAGAATATTTATATTTAATGTGAAATAAATACGTAATAAATTATGTATTGATTAATATTGTAATTTATAAAATTTTAAATGTTTCATTTGACTAAAACACGTGCGGATACACGTACATGTTACTAGTATATATATATATATATATATATAGGGGGGTGGGCAATTAAGTTTTAGAAGAATGATTTAGACACAGAATTCATCCACATAAATCATCCACACAACACTTTATAACCACACATTTTAACACTTAAAATGAAAACAAAATAACACAAAAATTCTGGACCACAAATCCACTTTTTATGTGGATGGGTTGGGGATGAGGAGTTGTGCCTTAATCATTTTTCTAAGTTTTATTTTATTTATTTAGTTAGATACATCAGGTATTAAGAATCGCCTTCGGTGACTCTTTTCTCTAAATGTCAGAAGCTTTAACAAAAACGCTAGAATATGTACAAGTATGAAGAGCAAAGATCAAGATGCCAATTCAGCAGCATAAATCAAAGTTAATACATATGAATAATAATAATAACTAGAACATCAGCCAGAAAATTTACAATATCATGAAATCATCCCAAAAAGGAAGGCTTTGTTTAATCAGAAAACGAGAGATCAAAACGAAAACTTTAAATTAAAACAGTATCTTTATATTTCTAGAGAATGATATGACATACAAGTTAGTTCACAACCTTGTGAACTTACCAATTCAATCTTCAGAAATTAGATTTGATCTAAGTCTCTGAATGCTGAACACAAAAACAGACCACCAATTAAGCACATTGCCAGTACCTTTTTGCAGCCAAATGCTTAGGAAAGACATGGAACAGCAACAAAATGCAGTAAATCCGCAGCAGAATCGAACAAGCCCATCAGTGTCCACAACATTGATTATTGATCAAGACTCTAAAGGCTAAATCTTGAGAGGTGGGCTATCCAGAACCCATAACATTATAGAAAACAATATCAGCTACTAAAGTCTAACATAACCATACAACTAAACACCGAGATATAAAAGAACCCGCGCCAATGCTGAAGCTTTTGTGTTATGTATGGCTGCCAGCAGTAATAATAATAGTTAAAAAAGTAGTCTCTCTTTCTCTATGCACAATTAGAACTTATGAAGTTCTTAATCTCCTCCATTAGGCTAAAGAAATGTTCGTTATTCGGCAAGAAGAAGAAACCAATGGTAGCCTCTTTCAGATAAAGAAGCTTCACTTCTTGCCCAGATCTTTTAAGCCCATTAACATATGCCAATTGCCAATCTTGAACAAGATCCAAACCAGGCACAACAACTAAGCTTTTTGGAAACTTAAGCCCTTCAAGGCTTCTTCCTCTTGGACCGAATATATTACAGGCAGGATGGTCTCTATCTTCACCTTCTGGTAAAAAAGCTCTCCAATACCAATCCCTATCTCGAAGTCTCACAAAGTATTTCCCATCTAATCTCTTTTCAGGTTCGGTCCTCTCTTCTCCACCAAACAATGGCTGAAGTAGAATGTTTCCCAACACTTCAACACCTTCATCAGCAGCCCTTACAGCAACATGATGTGCAATATTACCACCAGAACTGTCACCAGCCATGTAGACATGAACCTTCGAATCCTTCCCGCTTGAAGCCAAGGTCTTGAGTGAACCCAATTTAGTGCAGTCCAACCATCATTATAAGCACAAGGGTAACGATATTCCGGAGATCTTCGGTAATTCACAGACACCACAACTGCTTTGCAAGTATTAACCAATCTGCGGCATAGGGTGTCGTAAATAGCACTATTAGCAGAGGAATGAGCAAAGCTTCCTCCATGGAAGAAGAGAATTACAGGGACTACATCCACTGTGCTCAAAGGCTTTTCAAGTTCAATCTTTCCCCATTGATCTTGATTTTCAGGGGCAGGACGGTAAACTCGATTCAGAAGGCTTGTAGCTCGATCAACTACATCAAATGAATATACTCCATCCACTGGCATAGTGTTTGCAGGAACCTTGCGGTCAAGAAACTCCGCCAGTTCACGGTTAAACGTGCCATCAGGACGGCGAAGCATGTTGTAAGCTAGCTTGAAGTTGGATATGAGAACCCATGTATTCAGGGGAACTACTTTCTGCAAATGACACATACACACCAAACATCAGAAACCAGAGGTACTGAAACAAAACAACCCAAAAAGCACCGAATTGGAGAAGCAAACAGATAATTTGTAAAAGCTTTCTGGTTCTGCTGCAACAATTATGTAAAGTAGACAAAAGAAGAAGAAAACAGCTAAAGATCCCCAATTTAGAAAAGGTAAAGATCAAAACTTTGTCCACTTGAAAAATAGCCATGGTAAAACAGAGCAATCTCAATTGGAAAGTAAAATAAAAATAAAAATCAGAGGAAATTCTACATAACCCCAGGTCAATGGTTCTTCACCAAGATCAGGCACGGAGTTATCGAGAAAAGAAAAAAAGGTACAAATAACTACCTTAGATTCGCTCGCGTTGATTTCACCACTGCCCACCATGATTGCTATTCAAAATCCACCCTCTTCAGACAAAATTAAAGGCTCAACTTGATCTTCAAAAAGATGATTTTTTCACTTTCTCATAACAAACCAGCTACCCAAAAGCAAGCAATCGATACTATGTAAGAAGAAGATTATATCTATCAAATTCCAAAAAGGTGTTCGGATTCCTCGACGAAAAGACGTTTGGAACAAAAAGAGATGCTCCGGAAATAATAAGACCGACGTTTCACACTTCACAGATACAAAAGAAGAAGACGACGAAGACAATTAGCACACCAAAATACACGCCAGATATTTCGGGTATTTAAGCTGCACAGAAAAAGAGTGATGGAAGGAGAGAGAGGAGGGTGATAGGAGACAGAAAGAAAGCTGATGAAGTATTAAGTAGAAGGAAAGGAGGAAAAACAAAAATAAAGGTGATAAAGAGGGGTCCCCGGGGTCCTGGGGGTGGGGGTTGGTGGGAGGGTTGGGGAGAAGGATCAAAACGCAACGAAACGACGGAGGAGGAGGACGGAGACGTAAGAGAGGACAAAGGTACGGCAGAAATGAAGTATTGGGAAAAGACCCACCGTTTTTAGGCACATCGAAAATGTGTAAACATTTGTATCCTAAACTTTTTCAATTTATTAGTTTTTGGATGAAAGAAATTAAATTTTAGAATCCATCTAAAATTAGAAAAAACAATGATAGAAGCTTAATTTAAGTGTCAATTTTGGGAAAAACACGTTTTACCTTCTTGTGGTTTACCAATCTAACTCTTCGCTCCCTCGTAGTTTAAATATATATTATTTACCTTTTTGGGTTTTCCATAAACCTTTACTTATCAATTCCGATAGAATCCATGTGAATATTCTACCTGAATATTCTTGTTTATTATTTTAATTTACCTAACAAACCACAAGAGGTAATGTGTTTGTATACCGCCACCGTTTTCAAGTGTGATAAAACTTGAAATCGGTTGTAAATTGTGCTTGTATTATTAGTAATTTATACTTTAGTAATTTTGTTACTATAAAAGTATGTAATTTTCTCCCGACTGATACAAGAGGTTTTTTTTTTTAGGAAGCCACTCAATTTTATTAATCAAACCTAGTCTGTTAAAACAATGGAAGTTACATTAGTCGAGGGATGTGCTCCATGCTCCCCAATCTATGACTCCCAATGAGTCAACTCCTAGTCTAGCTAGCAAGTGAGCCGATACATTGCCGGTACGTTTAACAAAAGAAAAACAAACCGAGGAAAATGTGGCCGCCTCCACAGCACAATCCTACAATAGACCGCCAAAAGATGAGAAGTCGTCCTCCCGACAGGTAAGCCGCTAGACACAAACCAAACTGTCACTCTCCACGATCAACGTAGATAGGCCATAAGTGTCCCTAGCTTTGCGGGTACCGTTGGGTCTTGGCTCGGGCAATTATCTTGGGCTTCCTTACATGACAGGCCGTAATAAGCGCTAAGTGTTTGGATTCTTATGGGAGAAAATTTGGAAAAAGTTATCGAGTTGGAAGGATAAGCTTCTCTTCCCGGCTGGCAAAGAGGTTATGATTAAATCGACGTTACAGGCTATTCCCATTTTTATTATGCAGTGTTTTAAGGTTCCGATAACGATATTACAGGAACAGGAGAAGGAGATTCGAGTTTTTTGTTTGGGGGTATAGGGCAAAAACGGAAGATTCATTGGAAGAATTGGGAAATATGTTGTATGCCGAAGACCCTGGGAGGTTTGGGGTTCAGAGATTTAGAATGCTTCAATCTAGCTCTCTTGGCAAAACAAGCCTGGCGAATTCACCTTCATCCAGGGTCGCTCCGTACTAGCACATTCTTAGCGGCTCCTCGTACGTCAAGGCCGTCGTTTTTGTGGCGGAGCATTCTTGAGGGGAAAGACCTATTGATGAGTGGGCTTCGGTGGCAAATTGAGGATGACTCCTCTGTGTTTGTTTTTCATGATGCTTAGGTGGATCTTCTCTGTGTTTGTGTAATGTCGTTATTCACATTAACTCAAGTTTGTCTCTTTAGTTGGAATATTTGTACTCGATAATAGAGTATTTGATGTAACGATCATTACACAGGCAGGAGTAGAATAGTAACATATTGCTTGGCACGTGTTCAATCCAAGACCAATTGAACACAAAAGCTCATGTGGGTGTGATATTACACATTAAAGAGCGGAACAAATACAATATAAAAGCAAAAGAATTGAAACATCAATAAATACACAACATTGGTAAGACTTTGAACTGAAAAGATTGAGCAATTTTTTTTTTTGTCTATATCAAGATTCTACCACTGAGCCGACGGGCTTTACTACTAAGCCGGTAGAGGTTAATTGGCCTGGGTCAGTACCTCATGCTTCACGACTTGCTACAACTCTAACATGCATAATCTTATCCACTAACAAAAAGCTGAATGCCAACAACTAGTCTACCCTATGTCATTACTTACTAGAACAAAAGAATAACTGATCGAAATGAAACAATTATCAACTAAATGACACAGCCTCTAAAAAGAAATAAAGAACATTTGGAATGAAATATTGAAATAAGAAGAACATCATATGGACATAATCTCTAAGATGCATATGAAAACCGGTCCTCATCAAGCTAGCTCTTCTATCCCATATGGCTCTACAGTCGTGTCCTAAAATTGTTAAATAAGGTATAAGCTCGACAACTCATTAAGAGAAATATGATCTAAAAGAAACTACGGAAATATCTAATAAAAATATAATGTTAAAAGTATAGCATAATAAAAATTGGTGTATTATGGAGGAATAAATGAAAAAAGCGTGACACCTACGTACGTTGCATCCTATTAAAAGTAATGAAATGAAGTGAACTACTTGAACTGCATTATATTACTTGAATTAAGACAAATGCCGGCCCTTATTTACTTATTTGAGTCATTAATTACATTGCTAGTGATGTATATTCCTTCAATTAATGACTGCATGACCAAACATTATTTTCCCAGCGCAGCAAGGGGGAGTGTGTGTTAGATTGCCCATAATTTACTACTATTATCTTTGTATATAGTTGTATTAATTACACGGTAAGAATTAATTATCTTTTGTATGTTAATTAATTAGCACAAGGCATATGGTACCTTGGCTTCCCCCTTAATTAAAGTTGAGATTAGTCATGTATCTAATGAAAGATTCATTTCTCTCTTATTCCACAACTTTACAAACTCCAACCCTGACTCAAAGAAAATAGCACCAAACCAATTAAGTTAAAATTTAGAAAAAGAAAGGTAATTTCTACAACTAGATAACGATGTTGTTGTCCGTTTAAGTGTGTCTCTTTACAATATCTAATTACTAGTTTGGACGGATGACGACTCTTGTCAATGCATGTTTCGATTCCCGTTTTCAACGTTGTCTTTGCTTACCAAACTTGTTTGTATAATTTATTCGCTTTGAAATTTGTCCATATGTATGCATGTGTAGTAGTAGATACTCTTCTCTAGCGTTTTTCCTATAAAACACACTAATTAAATTTAATTATTTTGTGAATTTAATGTACAAATCGTAACATACATTATTAAAATAGTCTACACGCATCATGTTGATTCTTGCGCTGTTTTCTTGTGTGGGATGCAAAATGATGAGTCTTTCCTATGTTTGTTTCTTTTCCTTTTGATCCATGAACCTCATGCAAAATGATGAGTCTTTTCCTTTTATTCGTTTATCGATAAATGAATAAATTAATATTATGCATCTAGTCTGTAGAAATGTTATGGAGATAGAACATCTTTTGAACTATCCTAGTGAGAATGATGTTGTGATGGAATCACCCACAGATGATGAAATTATTCAAGCTTTGATGAATACGTCTAATGATGATGAGAATGATTTTGAACCGGACGATAGTTCGGTTTTACTCAATGTTTCATCGAAAGAAGACTTTCAAGCAACTATCACCTTACATAACTACTTGCTACAACATTAAAAAATATTCCTGAAATTGTGTATGCTCTACAAAAAGTTAAAGATGATATCGAATTTGGTTTAGCCACTAAGAAGAAACAAGTTACTCTAGATGTATATTTTCAGAAAATATGAAGTGAAATGTAAAATTTCAAAAATATGTAAGTTTAATATATAAATTTCTAACTCTAATTATGCATTTATTATTTTATATTTTTATTAGGCTTTACTGTATTCAATTTCTTTTTATTACTTAATGCATTTAGCGAAATTATTTTTTTAGTACACATGCCCAAGTCGGGACCGAAAGAAATTATTATCTTAGTGAGGATATTATTTTATCGGATATTCATTTATCGAGAGTTTACTGTAGTTGATTGGGAAAAAGATTCTCAAACTTATTGTTAAAATGAAAGTTTGGAGTGAAAGCTTTGATTTTCTTATTGTTATATATATATATATATATATATATATAAAGCGGCATTACTAAATCTTTTTGTTTTTGAGGAAAGACATTACTAAATCTTTAAATTTGTTCCTATGCCTTCACTGGATATTTTTTCAGTCTGTCACTACAAAAATCTTTCTATTCTTCTGAAGTTTTACACACACAAAAAACATGTGGCTAATATCACTTGGTTAGACTTTTTTGCCACGCTCGTGTGAGTAAAAGTATGTATACAACAACATTTATTTTTTTTTTGTGACAAACGATAGTATAGTAAAAAAACTATTTTTCTTGTATTGTATGTGAATCAACTATAAGAGAAAATGATAAATACATACTTCTAGTTGTTGGAATGGATGCCTTATACAATGGCGTAAAGGTCTTGAACCACATTTTAAGTTATTAAAAACCGAGGTAGGGAAGTAAATGAAACATCTATACATACACCACCATTGTGACAGCTTACGTATCTGGATATGAAATCAAGTTGTCGTAGTTCTTAGAAAGAATTGATCATACATTTGCACTACATGAATAAATATTTATATATGCATGTGAAGAGACGTTAAGGGTCATGTCCGAAATACCACGAATGTTTCCGTATCAAAGTGGTTCTTGAGCTTTGTGAGTATAGAGAGAAAAAAATCATGAAACATATATCATATTTCAAAGACGAGGCGACCACATGTCATAATGTGTTTAAAGGCTTTGAACGTACAAGACTAAACTTTTAAGCTCTTCCCCAACTTTAAAGGGTTGAAGTCTAAAAACAAATGTGTCTTGAGCCCCGTAGCCTATCTACACTCTGAGCCCTCAGACCTTTGGTAGCTAGTGTTTTCAAGGCACAAAACCTTCAAACCGTAGCTAACTATTCTTAAAAACCCGAATTAAGGACTTAAGCCATTCGAAGGCCAGCCGAATTGTGATAAGCGGATAAAGTCATTGAACCTATCACGAGATGCATATGTCACTATGATAAATATTTACCCATCACATTACATTCATATTGATACACATGCAATAAATAATCTTCATCTTTTGTTTAGCTACAACATCTCATACTATATATTCACACTTTAGTCACATTCTCATCCTTAACGTTATCTCTATACTACATTCTAATATTTAAATATATGTATATATGTGGATATTACATTAGATATAGTGATGAACAAATTGAACATATCTCATTTCTAAAATAAAAATAAAAAGTAATGGTGATTTGGGGTGAGTTCAATGCATAGTGGGATCAAAAATCATATTTTGATACCTATACATATATTTTTTTATATCAAATTTTCATCTCCAACCATAGATATCAAAATTTGGTTTAGATAACCATATGTATCAATAATTAGTAGTATCATCTTTTTTTTTTTTTTGATTTGATTAAATTTATAAATGTTTCTAACATTATCGATTCTATAAAATAATATTATCATACTTGTTACAATTGTTAATTTTCACCAAAATTTCTCCCACCCACGTGCATGAAGAAGTTCATAAAAGTTTTTAGCCGTGGTCTCCAATATGATATGTCTAATATTACCATATCAATTTTATAATACCCTTTATTTTTTATTTCATTGTAGACTAAAACCTTCACATGATAAGTATCAAAATTGATTTCAATTTCTACTATTAGACTTGAGTCACTTGACCTTACATTTCTCCGATTAAAAAAAAGTTTATTGTTAAAAATAACAATTTAAACATAAAAATATGTAATGAGAACAATAGAATGTTTTTTCGGGTAAAAAAAACATGTGAGGTCAGTTTCACATTTTCACTGCAGGAAACAGTGGGTTTAGGGTTATAAACAGTGAATTTATTCTTATCGCCCATTTTATATATTCACTGTCATGATTTCTATTTTTCTCCTGTTTTTTCTTTGTCCTTTTAAACCACTTCTTCTTGTGTCGAAGCAATGATTGCCACATCTAAAAGCACGTGCCGCACATAATGAAACGCAAAGGGGAAGTAATCTTCGAGGTTTAAAAACGAAATTTTTTTACCCACAAAAAAAAAAAAACGAATTTTATTTTTTTCTTCTTCGGTCCTTTTATTTTTTAACCATTGTTTTTGTGGTCTTGATTTTTTTGGTAATTACGAACAAGTTTTAGGTTAAATTCTGAAAATTGTAAATTGATGAGAGATAACGCGTTAGGAATTAGGAATAATGTTTGGCATGTAGTGCTGATTGGTCAAAATCCACCATGCAGAAAGAGTTGCCTTCTTTTTCTTTTTCTTTTTCTTCTAATTTTTTAAATAGTAATAATATGGGCACAACACTTTTGTCATTACTAAAGACACAACGATCGAGGACAGAGTCAGAATTTTTATCTGGGATGGGTTAAATGATTATATCGAGTTTGTCGGGTGTGATGAATTAAGAATATTTTATAGATTAAAATGAACAACATAGATTTTATAGCGTAATAACTTTTTTTTCGGATGAGCTTAGCCCCTATGTCCATAGGGTGGCTCCGCCCTTGACAACGACTATCCGCACTATTAATTAACATGATTCTAAATTGATCGTGATGTAAAATTATTATTATCGATAATGCAGAGAACCGTTATGCCAACCCTTTTATCCAAAATTCTGATGTATGAAATCTATATTAAAATGAACCGTCAAATGACTCGTATGACGATCCGTTTTAATAGAAAGCGTATAAAACAAAATCACCCATCATCATTATTTTTACAACCACAATTGTAACTCGAAAGAACCAACCTTTTATCTGTCATTTTGTCTATTCTTTTGGCCCCTACTCTATTTGTTGTTTTCTTGCTCTGTCTTTTACTTGTGGAATTGAAAAGGATGCGTCCGTGCACAACTTTCCTGCACATTTCTTTTTCTTTTGAGAGGACTTTCCTCACATTTCTAAACTCTTTTTTTATTTTTTCTTTTTTTTTTTTATTTTTTTGAATGATTTTTTCTTTTAACCCATAGGAAAAAAACAGTTTTTTTTTTTTTACCATCTTCTCCAAAAGAGTACGTATTTTATGACAGTAATTTACTGGATGTATTGTTTGTTGTAATTATCATACGATTGGACATGTTTTTAGTTCGTTGTACACTATGTGGCACATACACTGACGAGAGACTTTATGGTGCAACGGTTGTAAGAAGGTTGTACCAAATAGCATACATTAGAGGATCTCATTTTTACTCTCTTTCACATAATACACTTTTATCGTGTGTGAGAGGTTAGAAATAAATGGTTGTAATATATGTCACTTGATACAACCTTGCTACAACGGTTGTATTATAAAATTTGTCTACACTGACACACCGCACGACACTAAACGGACACGACATGTTATGTAAATAAGATTCAATTTATCAAGAAAAATATTCGTAAAAATCTAAAAAACTAGACAAAATAAGATATGTAGTAATACGTAAACTTTATGAATATGTAAAATAAATATTTGACCTTTATACGGTCTAAAAGAAATTGTGATTGACCCTCAAAATATAACAAATTGTGAAAAATGATTGTTTATTAAAAAAAACATATAAATTTAATCTGACGTATTAATTATTAAATTATTATAGAAATGAAAATCATGTATTTTAACGTTTCCATTGAAGAAAACTTAAATAAGAAAAACAAAATTTAAAAAGTTGAGTTCAAGAGGGGAGTGTCGATAGCGTGTTGGAGGCGTGTCGGATATTAAAATTTTAAATAATATTATTTTAATGAGCCGACAAGTGTCGAAGCGTGTCGGTCGCCTGTCGTGTCGGAAATGTGTCGGACACGGCGCGCTAATTGAAGTGTCGGTGCTTCATAGGTCTACATGCTATTGATTTTGCCTTAATTTTCTTTTTTTGCCTTTAAATTTTTATTTTTATTTTAAGAAAAAAATTCTTAAATTAAACTTGTGGAACCCCCCCTCAAAAAAAAAAAAACTTGTGGAACACAATCCCCGAATGATCTTTTGACCGCTGCTCTAGCGGATATGGTGCAATAAATCTCGTTGGTTCTTTAAGAAAAAAAAGTTGAACGTACTATCGATGATTAAGTTACAAAATCCTATATGACTTAATTGCCCATGAGGTTTTTAAGTTCTATTATTTTTCCTTCATTATCTCTTTTTTAGCAAATAATTGAGAGTAAGATGTACACGAGTCGAATCTGGGTTTGATTGATGCTCGATCGAGTCAAGCTAACATACTAAAAGTATTCTCAAATTCAAGATTAAGTATGCGTTTGTTAAACATTAGCTCGAGTTGAAATGGAATTCCGTTTAAGTATGTGTTAGCATGCATCGAGAAACATTCATGTATATTTTCCTAATATAATAAATATGTATTCAAGTTTGTTCACGAGTTGTCGATTCGAATATCGCATTACTCATACGTGGTTATTTAAGATTCAAGTCCAATCGAATTTAAGTTTGAGCTAATTTAGCCTAGTCAAATCGAATACTAGTCAATCCGATCACAAATGAACTACTCATAACTCATACAAATACAATGTAATAACATAATGATGAATTATAATACCCGCACTATATATAATATGATATCCTTGCATACGTGGGAAATTTGGAATTACATGTCCCCATTCTGTAGTTGACGGAGAAACACAATTTTGTATATGTATCGTAATATTGCAAAAATAGGCAAAAGGGGATGTAGCTCAAATGGTAGAGCGCTCGCTTTGCATGCGAGAGGCACAGGGTTCGATCCCCTGCATCTCCACCACTATTTTGAAATAAGCCGCTGGCATCGGATGGACGTTAATTTTATTTTTTAAAGTTGTCGTCGACACCTTTGTTTTTAAAGAAGGAAAGTTGCTTTGTTTGAACTGTGCCTGCAATTAGATTTGAAAATTCTTTCGGAGTTTCTTTCTTTTTATTGTGCCAAACATATGTGTATATTTCCCAGCAAAGCAACACAATGCTGGTTGATACCAATTGCAATGAAAAAAGCCCACGTTAAAATTCTGATTAAACGAAGAAAGGAGCGACGACAATGACGCAAGGAAGAGGAGAAACGTAATCTTCCAAAATCGAGGTTGATCGATCGATCGAGCTTTTGTGTAGACGATAGTAGAAGATTTTGGTCACCACGAGAAGATGATCGTTTCTATACAAACGGTTTGATAAATGGTAAGCTTTCGATTCTAGCCCTAGTTTAGAATTCATGAGTTCTTGAGGATTGAACCTGCATTTTCGGTGTTTGGATAGTTGGCTAATCGTAGTTCGTAATTTGAATCGTACGTAGCGTATTTGTAGAGGCGTTGGAGTTGAGAATTCAAGGCGTTGTTTTGGGATTTGCTTTCAATTTCGTTTACAAAAGATCAAGGTAATGGGGTGTTCTTCAATCGGTGTTTCGTTGTGTTATTGTTAATCGGTATAGTAAACTGTTAATGCGTCATTTAGAACGATAATGTACTGTGCGTATCAATTTTATTCTGGGATATCCGTATGTTCGGCCGGTGCTATGGAGTGCTGTTCTACTTTTAGTTTGAGGAAAACCATAGTAATTCATATTATTATTAGTATATTATTGCTTTCCTGTTGAAATTGGTCCCAGGTATGCCATCGACTCTAAATTAACAAAGAAAGGGGTATGTTGCATGTGTATATATTATTGAATTATTATTAGTATATCATTGTTTCTCTTTATATATATTATTAAATTATTATATCTTTCTGTTGTATATGTATCCCAGGAAACATGAGCCGTAGCGTCATGTATATATATATATATATATATATATATATATATATATATATATATATATTCTATTTACAGGAAATTATATATGTATTTATTTGATACAGTTGAGTTAATGGATATTATGCACAACGAGGTACTATATATGTGTTTAATGGTTATAGTAAAAGGTGATATATATTACGGTAAAAATGTATTATATCAATTTTATGCTTCTATATGTAGTACACGATAAAATGTGGTATGCATGTCTTTTGAGACATTAATTGGAACGTGGTAAAGTCTAACTTCCGACTTCGTGCCTTAGCATCAATCGCCACAACCGAGACCCTCTGCGGGGAGAATGTGGTAGCCCAGAAGGCGGTTGTTTAGACCTTGCGGGGTCATTGGTTTAGTAGTCATTGATGCCTTTTACAACGTGCTAGGTAGTTAATCTTGATTGTCTATGACTAGATGTCCTTAGGGAGCCTTTTTAAGTGGAATGAACTTAGGTGGTTAGATTAACTACGTAATAAACATATGTGATGAGTCTAAAAGCTAAAACGTTGTAATTCTTGGTGAGGCACATTTATGATTCGCAGCATGGAATCATTTCTCATACGTAACGGACAATATTCGGGTTTTGGGAAATGTTCCACACGGAACCATCCGTACCATATGAGGTGCTGAATATGTCCCGGTGCATACCCATCATTCGGGCATAGTGTCCTTGAATTACAATGTAACATAATGTAACATAGATAATTGCTCGTGATGGTGCAAACAGATCTAGCAGAGGGGAGTGTATCTCAATGCAACCTATGTGCTAGAGATTGTAGAACTTATCTTGTTATGTATGATATGCTATGTTGTGTCTAACCGTTTCTTCTACCCCTTACTAAATACGTATGTACTTACCCCATTTTCTTTATTGTCCCCACCCCGAGAAGGTGGTGTATTTGTAGGTTGTTTTCGAGGCCACCGAGGAGTGACCCGGAGATGATGCAGACGGAGTTTACTTTTCTTTATTGCTTTGTAATATGGTATAGATTCATTTATCCTTGTAATGCTAGAAATTGATGAGTCGAGTTTTTGGTTATCAACTGTAGTGGATTTATTGTATTTGACAGTTATAGTAAAGTCTTCTGATGATGTTATAGATGCAGTCTGTGTTACTTTCGATCACTTATTAGTCGTTTTAGTTACCCGAGTCTGTCGTTTTGCCTTCCGCATTGTCTCTGATGTATGCTTACGTAAGACTTACGTATATAATTAGATTAATTTTAATTATATGCGTGCCGGACGTTCTTTTCCGAATAAGGACTCGGTATCCGGGACATGGACGTCACAATGCTATAAAGCTTTCTCATGTCTTCATATTAAATCTGATTACATGTCTTTTGTTTCCCAAATAGTAGTAAATAACTCTCTATTTGATGTTTCTTTTTCTTACTAGGCATCTCAAATGCTTAAACCCTTCATCCCTTTTCACTTTAAGAAGATTTTCAGGTGGAAGATTAAATTTGTGGAGTTTACTAAAGATCAAGAGTAAGGAGTAAGGTGAAGTTGGAGTCGTAGATGCATGTATAGTTATTCATTTCTTTACGTCTTTATTTAATAAATGGTGTTGTCCCATGTAGCACATTGTTCTTTAGGAATGATCATTGGGTATTGCTCTTTTCACACAGTAGTATATTTCTATAAGGACAGTATGATGGTAAGTGTGCTTTGTAAGCAACATCTTACTAATCACGTGTCAGACACTTGTTTTCGGTTAAGAGTTCGGTTTTCGAAATGGAATTTCACATGCCAATGGTTTCATAAATCATTTTCACTTGTTTGAGAAGAAAATACTGGTTCAGATATAAAGACTAAATAGAAGTTATATGGTTTTCAAATAGGAACAAACTTTCTGTTCATTTATTTTGAAAGGAAAAAATAATAAAAGAAACTTGTTGCTAGCCTTCATCTGGTGATAAAAGTTACGTTTACATTATTATAATTTTCTTATAACTAAATGACTGTCATATGAAGAAAAGGGGATGTAGCTCAAATGGTAGAGCGCTCGCTTTGCATGCGAGAGGCACGGGGTTCGATCCCCCGCATCTCCAAAAGGGGGAACCCAATAGGGGAAGGGTGTCCCTTAAGATCGTGCACAAAGGTGAAAAACGGGAGAAAATCGCGAATCAAAATTGGTATTTTTTGCCTTGGGTGGTATTCTCACAATTTGTTCCAGAAAGTGGTGGTAAACCAGAAAATATCCCTGAATTTTGTAGCTATTTCGCTAGGTAATGGATCTCTATTATTGAAGTTACCCACATAGCAAATAGGGATTGCATTTTATGAGACCTTGAAAAATGTTCGTGATCGGGATTGAATCATGATGTATGTTAGACTCGATAGTACTGATGCTTGATTCGATTATAACCCTATTTATCATGATGGGTGAAAGAAAGCTCAGTCCCCGTGAAATAGTTATGATTTTGGCAAGTAGTAGTGGACATCCAATAACACACAGTGATACAAAAGCTCGTTTAATAAAGACGATCCACTGTTTGAAGGGGTGGTGGTTGTAAAAGATATATGGAATGTAACTCAAACTATCTCGGTGTTGTACAAAGTCTGGCACATTTTGCGTCTAACTCTAACACCAAATTTGAAAGTATAACTTCTGGGTAATGAAAATCACTTACAATATGGGACAGTGGGAGAGCTATCTTGATTAAATATGCTATATCTACTTTAATTGCCTTACTATATATACTATGTCAAGCAAAACATGAAGCTTTCCAATGGCGTGACTGACAAATTAGAAGGAAATTTCTAGAGATTTTTTCTGGAGTGAGGAAGGTAATCAATGCCGAATGCATTCGGTTGCTTGGTCCAAAATATATATATATATATATATTCCTAGCTAGAGAGGTTGGTGGCCAGGGTTTAAGACGATTAGACTCATGAACATTGCTTTTCTAGCTAAACTTAATTTGTTGGGCTGTGATAACGGACATCAATTCCTTGTGGGCGGGGTTGTCTTGAAGATCTTTGTATTGTGATCATGTAACTCAGACCCTAAATCTTGCTTGTCCACTGTTTGGCGGAGCATTTGTGCTGGCAGTTTGGTTATCAAGATAGGTGTGAGCCCTTCATATGGCTTTATACCACGGCTGGTAAGTACTCGGTAAGCACGGGTTTCAAGTACATCAATTACGACTTCTTCAACCCTCTTCCATTCATCTTTCAGGGAACAAGATTCGGTTACTTAAAAGACCCACTCGAGGTAATTTTCTTCTTTCCCAAGCATGTCACGAGGCAGTAGGTTTTCCTTTCTATTTGTTTTATTGTACCTCTTTTGGCCTGATTAATAAAAGTTTATCCCTCTGATATAGAAACATGAAATTACCTTTCCAAAAAAAAAAATTTAAAAAAATCCATCTTTGTTCTCTAAAATAACACAAAAATCAACATCATTTTTTTTTTTTTTGTTGAAATTAAAATTGAAGTTAATATCTTAGTGTCACTATCACTTGGTCCTTTTTTTATTTTATTTTTTTTATTTTGGTTTAAAGCCCCGGTATCCGGAACCCACTGTTCCGACTAATCCGGAGTTCGGCCCGGGTCGTGCCTGCAGAGTCCGACTCTTAATCAGGGATAAGGCTTGGCCAAGAGCTCTTTCAACATGACGCCTTAGAGGAGAATCGAACCGGTGACCTCCCTAGGCATTCTCATGTCTTTTTAGATGTATAAAAGAAAAGAAAACATCACAGCAATACAAAGCACAATCATAAATGAAAAAAGGGAAGGAATTTCTTGATGCATTTAACCTATAGTTGCTGCTGTATTTCCATTTTATCTACTCACATGTGCTGCTGCAAGTATATGCTGCAATACAGAGCATAACTTTTTCAGGCATATTTTTCAAGTTCACTAATGATATTCCCGTCATAACTTTCAGTATAAGACCATTTCATACAATTTTCATCCAAAGCCTTGTCACTGACCTTGTAAAGCTTGTAAGCCCAATTGATCAACGCCGCAGAACAGAAGGCCCGTCAAAGGAATAACGAGATGAAACTGAAGTAGAGTTGAGGTTAGGTTCATCACCAAGATGGCGGTATTGCTGATTGCCCCCACTTATAAGACGTGGTGCATAAGAAGAATGCCCAATTCCTCCTTCAACACCTCTTGAAACAATGTGATCTCTTGTTTCGGGTATATAGGACGGTATATTTTGATAAGCTTCAGGTATAAGGGACGGATTATTTTGATAAGTTACAGGTATAAAGGACGGATTATTTTGATAAGTTACAGGATGATAACTAGCAGGTGGTGGATTATAAGAATCTGAAGCAATGGGGAGTGTCCTTGGCAGAGTAAGATAACGATTCACCAATGAACTAGTGCTTGTGTCATAAGGATTGTTTTCTGAGACAGGAGTTATTCTACTATGAGATCTTTGAGAATCATTCAGGTCATAAGCACGGTATTGTTTTTCACCGGGGTAAAGACGGTCATAATGACTTGATTCTTCATGAAATAAACCTACATTACCAGCAGCAGTACTTGAGCTGTTTGGGGGATGATTATTTTCGTAATAAGGTATGTACCTTTCAATCACATAACCAGCTGAAGCAACAGAAGGAGCAGTAGGAGGCAAGAAACGCTGCTCTGATTGAAGACCTTGACCCCTGTAATTCTCTTCTGATGTGAGATAAGGTGCGCGCGTAGAATGTGCCTGAGCAGGAGGGGCATAACGGTCATAACAATCAGACGGCATAGTACTCTTTTGTGGCTTGCTATTATCTTGTTTTCTATGGATTTGTTCCCTGTGAGATTCTTCTCGTGGTGCTGCAACTGATCCTTGATGTAACCATGGAGCAGGACGAAATAAGCGTGTCAGCCTCTTTACCTAGAATGCAATAAATAATTTTCAAAGAACCATACAGGGCTATGCCGTAACAATTTGCTAAAACAAAAATCTGGAGGTACAAAAATGGCAGTAGGCATAAGTAAGATAAAAGATTCCTCACTTGCTCATTCGTCAAATCTGTGTCAAATTTAAGGGTCCTCTCGTTGTAATTCTCTTTGATGGCATTCTTAAACACACTCTCATGTACAGGAAGGCAGTCCTCATGAATTTTGAAGCGTACCTATAAACATGGAAATGCTTGGTCGTTCAGAAAAGTAAATGATTTAAGAAGATACAGTAATAAAAGGCATTAAAATCAAGAAAATAAACCTGAACGGGGAAGCCTCCACCAAAGGCGTTAGGTTCAAGATGCATTCCACCAGCAGAAGATGCCTCGTAAATGCCATACATCAGCTTCATATCAATATCAAACAGAAATAACTTTAGACCTGGTTTGATTCCCATTACGAGTGCATGCTTACTCATTGTGACACCCATAACACTAAACCGGAAACAATCGGGCTTGGTTCTAGAATTACACATGAATATCATTCCTCCAATATTTCTGCCAGCATTTTGGTTCCTCTGGATACTCTCATTAGTGTTGCTACGGATTTTCTTGTCTTCATTAGAACGATGCGAAACCTGGTGTTCAGTAATCTGTTTTTTACTAACACTTTCTTGCACCCCTTTTTTATTCCTCTTCCTTTTTTTCGAGGCTTTTGAGTTCTCTCCTGAAGCAGCTTCAACATCTTTCAACTGCAAAGACGTTTTCTTGGAGGGATCAGGCATTGGCTTCAGGTTGGCATTTTCAGACTCTAGAGCCTTTTTATCAGGTTTCACTTCCACAGACGGATTTGTAACTTGACCACGCCTTTTCTTCTTGCCTTTTCGTGTCATTGCTGACCTACTTGCCAAGTAGTATGATTAAATACCTTAAGAGGGCAAGTTAGGGAAGCGTAGAAAGGTTAAGGCAGAATCAAAAAAAACAACAAAAACCAGAGAAATTTTACAACTTTAAGTATTTCAGACAGACCATTTAAGATACCAAGAGAAGAAAACCAAACCACTTAAACAACCAACAGCCCCTAATATCCAAAGCTGATACAAAACAGGTCTCTACCATGGGAATTCAACAATAAAAAAGCAGTCTTACTAAGAAGATAGAGAGCAGGCTATAAAACAACAGATAAATGATTTCCTCTCATACAACCAACCGTTAAGCTGGCACATTATGATCACTTGCTGATAACCACCATTCAATATTCAGATGAATGAGCAAAAATGCCGCGACATGTACAAAAGGTTAAGAATTTGATCAAATCGATAAAAGGGAACTAGTTGTCAATTGTCTGAGCAAATGATCACATCTGTTTAGATCAAATCTACATACCTTCAGTAAAAAGGTCATAAATCATAACTGGGAGAATGGCCTATGAGTCTACGACTAACAAGAATTGCTAAGAGCCTAAGAATCAATAAGTAACGGCCACAAATGCACAGAAACTTCAATTATTCCTATCTCCACAAAGGAAACCCCAAGTGTTGCGCTGTATTGAACAAACTTCAATTGACTCATAACATAAATTAATGGATGAACATAACAGTAAAAAAATAAAAACTGAAAGTGACATAGCAGAACAAAATACGCACCTTAACCTCCAAAGTAGGTGCTTGGCACCAACGCGGAAGATCCGTCAAGCAGATAGACGTTGGATTGCTTCGGGTGAATGATGTACTAGATCCGGCAGGTATGGCTTTATCGACAGGCTCAACCGAGAGGAGGCCTGGGTAGGGTTCAACCGGTTAGCAACATTCATGCGTTTGCGGTCTTCATTTCCTCTTTCGTGAATTTTTAACTACTCTTCCCCTTAAGAAAAAAATTTAAAAAACTTCCATCTTCTTCTTCTTCTTTTTTTTTTTTTTTTTTTTCCATTAAGTAATCATACGATTCATACCTACACATATTGACCAACGAAGAAGATAAAAGTATTGTTACTCGTTGTGATGCAAAACAGTTGTATTGTTACTCGGCGTGTCAGTCCAGTATTGTGGTGGTCGTAAATAGTTATTGTATTTTTTCTTTCAATTGTAATATAAAAAAAAACAACTCATAAAATGTGTTGAAAGAACCTTTCAAAAAGGTCGTTGAAGTTAGTTATAAGCAATTGATGCATTTACAACCGATTATAAACATTGTTGATCAGCTATGAATCATATACATAAACTGAATTTCATGTTGTAATCATCAATTGTAAAATCTATATCAATTTTCTCTCTCTTGGTGAGAGCTCTCTACTCTTTCTAGAATTCCTCTCTAGCTCCTTTGAGTTTCTTCTAGCCTCTTTGGCTATGGAGAAAGAGGATCTTCCTTCCCTCATTCACAAACTTTCCCTGCAAGAAGAAAATGCAACAACAACCAGCATAAACAAAAAAGATATCCAGAAAGGAGTTGCTAAGCATGCTACTAGCCTTTTGGGTAAATTCATTTCCAGTAAAGATATACCCGGAAAAAACCTCATTCCAGCAATGGAAAAGTCCTCGGCAACAAAGGCTTTCAAATGTGTCAAGCTGAGCAAGAATTTCTATCACTTCCTTTTTGATAATAAGGAAGGCCTGAACAGAGCTCTTTTTGAGGGTCCATGGTGTTTTGATAATATTCTGTTGGTGCTAAAGCAATGGGAGCAAGATCTAACTCAAGATAGTGAGGCTTTTAAGGAGGCACATTTTTGGATTCAAATTTGGAACCTACTTATGTTTGTGCACACAGAAGAGGTAGGGAGGAAGATAGCCTTGGATCTGAAAGACTGCTCATTCCTACATATCAGAGAAGATACAGATACTAATCAGCTGCTATTTAGGGTGAGAGCTGCAGCGATGGTCGAGAAACCACTCCCACAACTCTTGAATCTAAAACTAGAAGATGGAAGGAACAAGCTAATGCCTGCTCTCTTCAAGTATGAAAGATTACCATCTTTCTGCTACAACTGTGGATTAATGGGACACATTGCTAGAGACTGTACTGAAGTAACCGAAGAATTCAGTATGGAAGATGAGAAGAAATTCAGGTTTGGTACTTGGCTCAACGCTCGAAAGAGACCGAAGCTGGTGCAAGAATTCAGGCTTCAAGACATGGAGACGCAAAGCAATGGTGTTTACCTTCTTGCTTGGAATGCACAAGAAGCAGCAGAAAACGAAAAATCTAGAAGTCTTTCCTTGGAACCGGAGCCCATAACCTTAAAGTCAAACTTGGAACAAAACAAAAGCCTACCAACTCGATCCCACTGCCAAAAGATTCCGCTCCTATCCCCAAACCTAGTATACCCAACTCCCAAGGTCAATCAAAAAGTCTAAAAGACAAAAATATCTTTTCGGAAACCCCAAGATCAGTCCCAATCAAACCCACCAGCACCACCACCCCACATCACTGCCCCAGATCTGTCACTATCCAACATTCACCATCACCACCCCTACCCACTGCACCAAATCAGTCACTTTCCCAACTACCAACAACACCACCCTATCTAACTGTAACAAGTCAGTCAAACATTGTTCTGATTCTACAATCCAAATTCAAACCAAAGAACCAATTAACCTAAGCCTTAATCTAGAACCTTTAGATAAAAAAAACCCAGAAACCCCAGCATCTCCATCCAAACCCAAGTTAGCAGTCGCAGACCAAAAGCCAGCCCAAAATCTCAGCCATGGAACCCTGGCAGCAAATCTTACCTGCAAAAATTACATTGAAGATGTTAGTTTTTCCAAAATTTCAGAGCACCCAAATGGAAGCGAATACCTGTATGCCAACCAAATTACCCATAAAACAACCTTACACCACTGTGATCAATCTATCATGGACATCACCACTAAAAGCCTAAACGTCCATACCACCCAAAAAACCTTCAAGAGGCAAAATAAAGATTTAAGCAGGCCTCTCTGTGATATCTCAAATCTGGAACCTTGCCTGGGGAAAAGAAAGCTGGAGAGAGACGATAAGGTTTCACCCAAGAAGACCAAAATGCACACCAATGTGGATACGGTGGAGTCTGCAATGCAGCTCCACCAAGAACAATGAATGTGTTATGCTGGAACTGTAGGGGCTTAGGCAACCCCAAGGCAGTTCCCAATCTTAGGTGCCTGGTTAAGAATTCTTCCCCCTTCCTCCTCTTTCTTTCTGAAACAAAACTCTCAGCTACAGCTATGAACTATGTTTGGATTAATCTTGGGTTTGCCTCTGGTTTCCACGTGAGCAGTGAGGAAACTAGAGGAGGACTCTCTCTCTTATGGAATGACTCCACTTCAATCCAAATTTTGACAAAGTCTCAGGGTCACATTGACTCTATAGTCACTTACAACAACAAGGTTTTTAGATTTACAGGATTTTATGGCAACCCTCAGCACTCTTTGAGACACTATTCCTAGAATCTTTTGAGAAGATTACATTCTGTCTCCTTGCTTCCTTGGTTGTGTGCAGGCGATTTTAATGAAGTCCTACATCCTTATGAGAAAACAAGTGCTGTCTCTAGAGCAAGATACCTAATGGAAAACTTCAGGAATGTACTAAATGACTGTGAGCTTCATGATCTAGGTTTCTCTGGAGCAAGATACACTTGGAACAATGGAAGACCTAAGGGTAACGTGAAAGCAAGACTTGATAGAGCAGTGGCTAACGATTCCTGGATTAACCTCTTTCCACAATTCTCAGTGACTCACCTCTCATCCTCGAGAAGTGATCATATACCTATTCTGATTTCAGATGGCCCATTTAACTGGAAACCAATACAGGCAAAGCGACCAGCAAGAAGATTTGATCCTTTCTGGTTGCAGGATGTTGAAAGCTTGGAGGTGTCAGAACAAGCTTGGAAACAGAGGGGACATGTGCAGCACAAGAAATATCAAAAGGCATAAGAGAGGTTCGAGTCACTCGGTGCTTGGAGCTCAAGAAAGTATGGGAAATTTGGAGCAAGGATTAAAGCTTTGCAGGCAACATTGACTACCATTCAACAACATGACAATGGGGATGTTAACAAAGAGAAAGCGGTTATGCAGGAGCTGGATCTATTGCTAAACATGGAGGAGGATTTCTGGAAACAGAGGGGCAGGTGCAATTGGTTAGCAGCAGGAGATAGAATACATCCTTCTTTCATATGAAAGCTTCAAGAAGGCACACAAAAAATAGAATTGATACTTTGATAACCGAGGATGGTGTTAGTAATATCATCCACAACGGAAGCGATTTTAAGGATCTAGATCTATAAAATACACGTAATAAAATAACTAGATCTACATCTACAAGGGGGTTGTAGAACATACCTCTTGGATCTCAAAATCCAAGTTGGAGAACCGCAATAGAAAGAACGAACGAAGGTGAAAAATCATGCTTTGAAGTTCTATGAAAGTCTTTTTACTACTTGTGCAGGTACCCCAAGCAGCAGACAAATTCAGAGAATGTTAAATGATCCGCCTATCAGGAAAATCTCTGAAAGGCAATACAGGGAACTCCAATAACCTTACACTGAGGAGGAGATCGTCAAAGCTTTAAAGCTTTTGCCTGGGAGGAAAAGCCTAGGTCCTGATGGAATGCAGTGTTGGAGGGTAGTATCTAAGCCAAGTTCACTTGTCAGCCAGATCCTCATGTTCAAATATCATAGAAGAACAACTTTTTAGCTGCAAAGTTGGGGTACAGACCTTCTTACTTATGGAGAAGTATTCTTCATGGAAGGGATCTTCTCTCAAAAGGACTTAGATGGTCAGTAGGGGATGGCAAGTCCATAAATTTATGGAATCAGCCTTGGGTACCCCTTGAGCCCAGTTTCAAAATTTCAACTTTTGGGTCATCAAGCTACTTGCAAACTGTGGATCAACTTATAGAGGATGGAAGATGGAATTTACAGATTCTTAATGCTACATTCTTACCCCATGAGATTGAAGCAATAAAGAGCATTCCCTTAAATCAGCAATCGAACACGGATAGGCTAATTTGGCACTACTCAAACAAAGGGATCTATACAGTAAAATAAGGGTACAAACTAGCACAGCGTGAACAAAATCGAAATCAAACTAGAGGGGAATCGTCTTCTTCTAAGGCAAATGCAAAGGCATGGAGCTACATGTGGTCTATACGTATTCCTCCTAAAGTCAAAGCCTTTCTGTGGAGAATAGCAACGGATTCTTTACCAATTGGAAGCAACCTGGTTCGAAGACGGATCTCAGATGGCATTTGCTCAATCTGCAACTGCGAAGTGGAAACTTGGAGTCATTGTCTCTTTAATTGCAGTTGGGTATACAAAATGTGGAATACTCATCCAGACTTCCAATCGATTATCACTTCTAGGCACCAAAGCTTCCTGGACCTCTGTTACTCTATCTCAGGGAATCAATTACCGAACTCGGAGCTTTTCTTCATGATGCTGTGGTACACCTGGTTGAGAAGGAATGGTGCAACTTTCAAAGGAATACTTCCTTCCTCGAACAGAATCTTGATTCAAGCTAGTACCCTTCTAATGGAATTCCAGAAGGCATCCTTACTTGATGACTCGGATGAGTGCTTAGGTGTATTTCCTTCGCGATGGATTAAACCCAAAAACGGTTTTCTGAAAGTAAACGTTGATGCAGGGGTGAGGATTCAAACTGGAGCGGTCGGAATTGTTATAAGAAATCATGACGGAGCACTTATCTCTGCCATCTCCAGGGACCTAGGTTCTATTGCTTCAATCGAATTTGCAGAGCTAATGGCTATCATGTGGGGAACGATGGAGGCGGCTCGGATTTGGAGTGGAGACCTGATTGTCGAATCGGATTCAGCACTGTGTGTTGCAAGAATTGATTCTGAGGATGAAGATCTGTCAACTTTGGGCTCGGTGGTGAAGAGGATTCAAAATAGGAAAAGGTTGTTTAGAACTTGTACTTTCAGATTGATTAGGCGAAATTGTAACGTTCCAGCAGATAGGCTAGCAAATCTAGGATACTCAATCCCTAATTTCCTATCGGGTTATTGTAACTGGGGTATTCAACCCCCACCAATTGTACTCTCTGCCTTATTAGCAGATAACTCTTAATTAATGAAATTAACCCTTCAAAAAAAAAAGCTATATCAATTGATAGATGTTTTACTGTATATGGTCTCAACTATATCAATTTATAGATGTTTTACTGTATATAGTCCATGTTTTAAGTATTTTAGTTTTTGTTTTTGTTTTAAGGATTAAAATGTGGACAAAATTGATTTCGGTGCCTTTTTCGGGGGAGTAGCTCGGTGCCCCTATCACCATCCAAAATAAAATCACCCACTCCAAACCCCCAAACTCAAAAGCAAAATATAAAAACACATAACAATCCATACAAAACAAGCCAACCAAAATATAGGAAAATAACAACGAAAATGACAAAACAACACAGAAAGCCTCGTTCCTTCGTTATTGATTTATGTTCAAGAGTAACGATAGAGGCACGACCATTACTGATCAACCAAACAGTCTGCTGCATAACCTCTCTTGTCTGTGCATGTCAACTCCACATCGGTTCTTATTAGTTCTTGAAGAAGAGCCTCTAATGGCAGCTACCTTTTCTTCCCTCAACAAATCCATTGCCATACTTAGTTGTCTTATCACCTCCATTTTCTCTTCGTCTTTTTGCATTAGCTTTTCCTTCTGAATCTCGTTTTCTTCCTTTAGTCTCTCAGTTTCTTCCCTCAGTTTCATCATTTCGCCATTCTCTTTTTCTTCTTCCTGTTTGAATAATTGAATCGCCAAATTCAGCTCTCTGATCGCCTCATTGTTCTCTTTTTCTTTGTACATTATTTGTTCTTTCTGGGTTTCATTCTCTTCCCTCAAATTCTCCATTTCCATCCTCAATTTCAACAATTCATCATTTTCTTCTTCTTTGAGGGTTTGATTTGCCTCGTCTTTATACATCATTTGTTCTTTCTGAGACTCGTTCTCTTCTCTCAATTTCTCGATTTCCTCCCTTAACTTCATCAATACATCCTTTTCATTTTCTTCTTTCTCTTTGAACAATTGAATTGCCAAATTCAGCTCTCTGATCGCCTCTCTGTTCTGTTTGTCTTTATACATCAACTCCTCCTTCTGGGTCTCGTTCTCTTCCCTTAGTTTCTCCATTTCCTCCCTCAACTTCATCAATACGTCATTTTCTTCCTCTTCTTCTTCTCTGTGTAATTGATTTGCCAAGTTAAGCTGTCTGATCACCTCTCTGTTCTCTTTGTCTTCGTATATCATTTGCTCTTTCTGGGTCTCTGTCTCTTTTCTCAACTTCTCCATTTCCTCCTTCAACTTCAACAATTCATTGTCTTCTTTGCTGTCTGATTTAGTATATTCCTGAGAATACTGCAATTGGCTTTTGTTGTTGAAGTTCGATTCTTGTATTGGTTGTACATGTTGAGGGTAATATTCCTCATTAGAGTCATGATCAGATATATCTGGAGATAGCAAAGAGTGTGACTTCAAGTGATCGAATCGGACAGCTAAGGTGCGATGGCTACGGTATAAATCTTCAACCAAGGAGATGAGTTCTAGCCTCTTCTCGAAATAAAGCTCTGCTCGTTGAGAAAAGGAGTCTGCATCTGCCTCTATCAGTTCAAGCATTGCCTTTGTCTTCTCATTAAGCTCTGCATATATCAACACAAATTTTAGAGAGAGGGATGCTACAGACGCAACGAGTCAACTTCTTCATCAATAATTTGATTTACAATTTTAAGTTTCAGTTGCCACATATTTTGCATGTTATACACTGCACATGCATATGTGCTAATCATAATATAGCATGAATCATACACATATTAAACAGCATGCATGCATATTCGTAATAATATAAGACATATGCATAAAGTAATTAAGAGGAATAGAGAAGAATACCAGTGATTTCTGATTGGAGCCAAGTGGATCGTTTTTGGTTGATGCTACCGTCTCTTTCGAGCCACCACCAGTGCGACGGTGGTTTCGGCGCCCGGCCTTCCTCCGCCATCTCCTATATATGTTTCAAATTTCCATAAAAAAAAAAGAACACGTAATTATTAATAAAATTAATCAGAAGCTTCATATATAGTATATATTAAGAAGAAAAAAAGATGGTGGAAAAGGAAAGTAATATATACGTACAGAGCTTTGATATTCCTCTGATGGTGGTTTGAAATTGAGATTCCGACGAGAGCGTCGAAAAAGCAGGGCCGAAGCGATATACATGAACTATAATATACGTACAGAGAAATTAAATGATGTGTTTCTAGCTCGCAAATTCGGTGCAGAAAATACGAAGAGACGACAATTAAGAAGCGGAAAGGCTTGAAAAATGCAGCGGTCACTACCTCTTATCTGTCAAGCTCATACACGGCACACATGTACTCCAATGGCGTCATAACTAGTAAGCACAGAATGACATGTACATATATATATATATATATATACGCAAATTTTAACAGGATATATACTACATGCTTAGTGATATATATCTCTTCTTCCACCAACTGAATGCCGCCGCCGCCATAATTTTTTGTCTGATAACAGGGGACTTTGCTCTGCATCCAAATCCTTTAGAGAGATAATAATGAATTTTATGACACCATATAGTTACAAAGTAACACTACTACACAACAATTCAAGGCACAATGGTTCACATTGTATTTTATACATTTGATCGTGTTTTTATATCATTGATAATATCATCTTCTTGTACTTGTTGTTGTGATAAAATAGTCGTGTCCTTAATGTTACCCATCTAGAACCAAAAGTTAAACTGATAACTAAAACAAAGAAAAGAATAAAATCAAGGATATATATATATATATTGGCATTAAATGTTTAGTAAGAGTTATTGAGTAATGATACATTAATTCTATTAAAAATGATAAGTTTATTTTCAAAATTTTATAATAATCTATGCTTTCAATGTCATCTTGTAAAATGGGTTTTTTCATTTCTTTAATTTTCTCTACAAAAGAAATATGTATGATGTGTTGGTGAGGGTGTAGACATTATATAGACTTTTAGAGCAAACTTATCATTTTCCACATCCCGTTTTCCTAACAATGTTTTACTTCGTAGTTTTACTACCATCCATGAATGTGAGACTCATATCATTCAATGAGTATTAATCTTTGATCAATGATAATAACATGTTGAGTGATAGTATAGAAATTATATGAAGATATATCAAATTTCCAATTTATAAACTCAGTCAGAATCCGATTTGATGTTAATATTAGATAGACTATGTTAAGTTATAATAAGAATATTGATATCAATAAATTATACATAATGATTCGACGTTGAATCATTCGATTTGAATACCGGATTAATAAGAAATAAATGCACGGAAAAGAGTGCAAATGTTGGGAAATAGGATTGAAATGGTGATCCAATTCTTCTCTGACATTGGTGAGAAGTTGCTCACATGATAAAAAGAGAAAGGGAAAAAAAAAATCACCTTAATTATGAGAAGTTGCTCACATGATAACAAGGGGAAATCACCCTATGGGATGCACCAACTTAATTTTATGTGTGAGGAGGACTTCGGAGGAAGGATTTCGAATGGCTGTTGATTCACCACATACGAATCATCGTATTTTCGATCTGTGTTAGGTCTATGCTTGTCTGAAATCGATCTTTTTGATGAAATTTCTTTTACATTTTTTGCACTTAAAAGTAATTCTTTTAACTCTATCCCGTGACAACTGTTTTCAACTCGGTTTGATTCATGGTTTTTGACTTGTTTAAACCCGCACAACCCTCTTCCATCGAGTGTGATGATTCGCCTAAAATTTAAGTGTTACAAGCCATAAATGGGCAATTTAATAGTCTTACCTGAATTTCCTCTTTTTCTATAAATTCAATGCCCTAATGGAATTTGATGTGAAGTCATATCATTTAAGCACTTTGAAGGTTTGAATCACGAATGTCCTATGTGCATTTATTGGTCACAGAGAATTTGCAGAATATGTTTTGGTTCGCTTGCTTCAGTTTAAACTTAAAGTAGTCTATCTAAAATGAACATCAAAATCAACACATTCAATTTTAGAAAAATCATTACGGATTAGATGAATTCAATAATAATGATATGTTTACACCGATAACATTTACACATTTACTTTATAAAAGCCTTTCTTTTCTAAATATTCAGTTTTTGAAATCAGGCGAGGGGTTAGATGAATTTTATAATAATGAGAGGTTCACACCATAAGCAATTACACATTTACCATAAAAAAAGTCACAAAAAAATGATTGTTTGCATTACTTTTATACTGAATACTCATCTTTTAACATCAACCGACTTTAGCTCAGTTGGTAGAGCGGAGGACTGTAGTTGTTTATAACAATAGCCATCCTTAGGTCGCTGGTTCGAATCCGGCAAGTCGGAATTTTTTTGTTATTAACAAAAACTTTTTTCCTTTTTTATGTTAACTCTTTTGTTTTGTTTTGTTTTTGGATTTTTTTTTTTTTTTAGTGGAATGTTAGATCTTTTGTAATGGTGAAAAATAGGCTTCTGCATTTGCCAATTGGAATCAGATGGGACCACAGTGACCATTAGGTGAAAAATAATTTGAACTTTATATTCTTCCTGTCGTCTAAAAAACATCATATGTTATACTATATGTACATGTATCCTTTCCATCAAAAGGGAGAGAAGAACATAGCAACCAATCAAATACATACTCGGGTCACCGCCTTCCTACAAATGACTCATATTACTATAACCATCGGTATCAAGCATTTTCAAATGCAACACAACTTAGAAGACACTTTCCTGCTCAATTGAGTCCATATCATAAGAACTAAATCCCCTTCCCCCGAACACCCGACGCATCACGGCATCATCGAATTTTCTCCAATAGTAATGAACTGTATAAGTTGGAGCAGTGAGAAGCATTTGCAAACTGGATGAATGATGGAACTGCCTAAGTTTCCTGTTAGCTTCCGATCCTTGCTCATCACCTAATAATAGTTGTGAATCAACTGATGGTTCAGAAGGATCCTGATTTACAGATGAAGCCAGAAAAGTCTTCAATAGTGGCTTGGTCAGCAGCCCAAAAACCTAACATGCAAATTCAATCATATCAATCAAGAAGGAAGACAGTTTAGTTTTGATTTCATCTTGAGCTGCGGAAACAGCCTCAAATAAAAAAGTTAAGGTAAGGCTACCTACAGTAGATCTAAATGATCCAACCTTTTTTAGGACCCCATATGTGTTGGATGTTTCAATAAACTGGATTACCCTTTTTTTTTTTTAACGTATAGGAAGAAAATTAAAATAAAATCGTATGCTTTACCACAGTAGTAAAGAGGACAATGGTAATGGTGCTGGTGATCAAAATTGCATTCCCTGGTTGTTGAGTATGACCAGACTTTGCAAACTGCATATAAAGCATCATCCATTAGAGTGGAAAGTAGGCTGATATATCTCGTTCATGCAACTATAAAACGGCATCTGATTAGTAAAACTTGCAGAAAATACAATATTGGGATTTACCATGTGCAAGATAGTTTAATTGCATCGAAGTAAGCAATGAGGTGCTGAAAACTAACCTGGCCATAAGCTAATGCCATTGATACAGCACCTCGGGTCAGCCCAGCCCATAATATTGTGACCTGCGGGACGACAATGTAGTTCATTCAGATTTTGCAAGGAATCAGCAAAATTAGGGTGTCAAAGTTTCCATATAAGGATCTACCTGCTGCTTCAAACCGATTTTGTCATTCTTTGATTTTCTGACAAAATTCGATAAGACCGACAGGAGGAATATAAAGGAAGCTCTGCCAACAAAAACAAAAAGAAACAGCAGTGCGCTCACTCCAACAGATTTTGCTGGGCTGCAGACATTTGAAAAAGATAGCCAAATTAGATAAAATACATATCACAAGCTACACTCAAAAGAAGATGTGAAACAAGCCTAATGTACAAGCGGTCTAACCGCTGCAAATATGACAATAAATCAAGAATCAATTTGATATCTGAGTGGAGATGTGAAAATATCATGAAATATTCCATTGAGGTTTGTGTTACACCTACCTGTCACTTACAAACCTCCACTTCTCAACATCTAGTGCATCCATTCCAACATAGAAAAAGATAAAACTTTCTGCAAGAAAGGAAAAGGTGGCAAAAGTGTGCCTAAAAATAATAAATAAATGACGTCAGTTGAAAGAAATATAGGTATACAAGAAGGTTCCAAATTAAAATTAGTGACATTTACTCACTTGGTAGTTATTTTAGATTTTTGAGTGACATTATGCCAGGTATAATGGGACATCACGATCCCACAAAAAAACACTGTCAGAATCCCACTTAAGCTGAACATCTGAAAGATTTGATCAAGGAACTTTATCAATATAGTATATTACAAATTTTCAAATACTTGAACATATATCACAGCTTAAATGGCCTGCATGATAATTCATGAAGGTCTGCATAGGTAAAGGCAAGAAAAGTTTCATATGTTTGATGTTTGCCAAACTCTACTTCAACTTTGTTCCGAATATGTCTACTTCAAGCTTGTAGTGATAAAAAGAACTGTGGAATGAGAAATGTGGAATCCGAATGTACTATGAACAAAAACTCTTTACATGAAAATCCATCAACCAGGATTTCCAAAGAAGATGAATAAAAGTGAAAAAGGTAAAACATATATAGGAACTACAGTAAGATTAGAAGTAGTTCTTGTAGATGTATGATTTGAGTCAATTAAACAGTTACAAGCCCTTTGCAGCCATTCATATATTGCATGTACAGTCGTAAACTTACTTCCGACATCACATACGACAGGTAGGCCATGAGAATCATTAGAGCGACTTCACGATCAGTTGAGTGCCTGAAAATATGAACATGTATGTCCTAGAATTATGTACACTTCAAATAATGAATTATTCAAATAACAGCTGTATTACGTTTCAGAACATATAGGAAAACTTACCTACTCAGAAACATAAAACAACAGTGATTTAGACATAAAATTTAAATATGAAACAGAAGGGAATGGTGCATCACAAATGTTTGATAAGTTCATCATCAAACAAATATATGTAGTAAATATGCAAATTAATAAGGTGACATATTACCAATGTGATGTGAAGATTACTGTAATGAATACCTGCCAAAATATAGCTTCTTGATGATGTATGCAGATAGCAAGCCAATCTGCATTGGTGTTGGTACCATGTCAATAAATCCTATAATTTTGTTTCAGTGCCCATAAATAATAATGAGGGGAAACAAAAAACTACTATACATACATTCTCATGCAAGTGTTACTTTAACAACTTGATTATTTTTTTCATGTTCCAACCAATGTCTCCCTCAAGGGGCCCACATCATTCCTTGGAAATATCTGCTCTTAGACTAAAATGTTATTCAAGTTACAGCTCAGGAATGTATCCAGATGCGAAGCTCATTTTACATAAGTGGAGATAGGTTTTCAGTTTGATCTACTAAGTAATTGTTTGACCCTACCTCAGGGTGAAAACAGTACGCCAATATTAAAATGATGTTTATTCCCACACTATTTCATATAACAATGTATTGAATATAATTACGGGCTTTCATAGGTACTTGTTAAGCACTGATACAAATTTTCCACTTTAGACACTTGAACTCGTGATTTTAACAAAGATTTATAAGAACTTCTTAGCTTTCCTTTTTTCTATAAAGGTTATCTACAGTCAGACAGCAATTCCACAATTCCAAGACAGCCACTATTTGCTTCTAAAGGTTTAGACATTAAAAGTGAATTTGCTCTGACCCCTGCAAGATTAATTATCGTAAAAACCAGAAGTAATTGGAAAAATGAAAAGTGTGACTAACCACTATCCCCAATAGAGTACTTGTGATGAATAACGATACAAAATTGGCTACAAATTCCCAGGCAACCGTTGATTTAACCTGAGAGACGTCAAATCTCTGGATCGCTTTGAAAAGTACCACTGACGCAGCATCATTTACAACACCTTCACCGAAGACTAGACTGTAGAGCAAGGGTGTATCATCCTGATTAAGCACCTGATAAGACCATGCAAATTTAGAATTCAGAGTTTCTGCACTCTTTTTATAAGAAATTTGTTGTAGAATACCTGCAAAGTGCCAACAGAATCTGTAGCAGATAGGACAGCTCCAATTGCTGCGGAAAGTTGATGAAAGAAATATGTAAAATGCTATTTCAGTGGCAGAGATGTGTTGAATAATTGAACGGTGAAAAGAAATTCCGCATTCTATAAATTTAAATTCCATCCAATGATAAACAAGTGGAACACGTGATGCATAGTGAAAAAAAAGCTGAATTACCAAGATAATCCTGCAACTCAAAGGGCCCAATAGCTAGATTGTCAAATACCGTCTTTGCACCTGCATCAATATTTGGAAGTATGACTACGACAGCAATAAGCCATATAAAAGCAAAAGGCAAATCTATTTAACAGGGAATTTCAATATGCCCAAATAGATCATTAGGATATACTTAATGACATGAGTCAATCACATTAAGTCTTAATAACGAATATTAGTAAGGTTTTGAGACGATATACACAGGGTTAAAAAAATGAATCACCCCAAAGAAGAAACAGGACTCAGGGTAAAAGGTATAATTCAAAGCATTAAGGTGCTGTCAACTGACAAAAACTACAGGGGCAGGATAAGATTACGGACAAGACACCAATGACCTTTGTTCATGTAACATTTAGGTACCAAGTATTTCCATGGAGTATGACAGACATGGTAATACCATACAAACACTTGACATGCTAAAATAATCTTATATGCAACAACAAAAACAATTCTTCAAAATTGGAAGGGCAGTGGAAACCAGAGCATACCAAATGATACGATACAGAAGGATATCAATGTACCAAGAACGCCAAATAACATGATAGTTAAAAAGTTCCTGAAAAATCGCTTCTTTTTCACCTTGAACCTGATCAAAGGCACATTTGAAAACATCAACAGCTGGGAAAAGATTGTATGAAACATTTTTCATTTATATTGGTAGTTTCAATGTGAAAATAAGTATGAAAAACAAATTCAAAACATCTGCATTGCCATGGTCTTTTGTCCAAAATACATTTAGAAACTAGTAGTCAATTACATAGGCTTTCACAGATATCAAATAAACCTATTCAAACTGTAGGATCATGCAGAAAAATACGGCAAAACAAAAATACTACACCATGGACATGGTCTTTTGTTCACCTTTTAACCCCCCACCAACCTCCTTTTTCGAACATGTTTGGCCCTGTGAGGGGATACGTTGATATGCAAAAAAAGATTCAATGCAGCATTGTTATTGAATTCATTTGCATATCCTTCTCTAAGGCTAACTTAATGCAATCATTGTCATCATCTCTGCAGGATGTGCAGGATTCTCCTGAAATCCCCCAAAACACCCTGAGAATGTGTATTTATTAGTTTATCCATTTAGCACAAGACGAGCTATGACTTATGAGGGCCAAGAACACTTAAAAATGAAACATGAATCAGAATTTATATAAGAGACAAAATAATCGATGCGTATGAGTGGTCTAAGCTGTTGTCATGTATTTGTCAGTTTGGCAGCCCTGGTATATGCAATGTAAACTTACCCAGCATTGAATATAATAGGCGGTAGAAGACAAATAAAGAATAGTTTCTCGTCAAATTTAAGAAGGTGGGAATTCTTCCCTTTTGAAGTTAGCAGAATGACAGTTCCTGTAGATAAACCCTGCAGTCAATCGCAAATCAATTATCCCTTACATATACAGAGAGTGTATAATCAATACTAGCTATGCAAGACACTTCATCATGCAAAGTTACTCTTTAAGTGGAGACACATATCAGGCAGAAAACAAAACAGAAAAGAACTCACAATGATAAGAGCTACAATGGATCCATTGACCCACCGATTTCCTTCGAGAAGATGTCCAAGTACTATACATGCGCAGAGTAAGGCCACGCACAAAGTTAAGGAGCCTATGGACCCTTCATCGGAGACAGAAGAAACAATCCCTAGTCTCATGAAGGCAGAGACTAGCATACCCATGCTGATTATGGCCTATAGCTCCACCTATCATGAGATGAAGAAATTCTAGTTCAGTTCCTTGCTAAATACTAGTATATCATTTAACAGGACGGTGGCCTATATCTCCAACTATCAAGAGATGACGAAATGCTAGTTTGCTTCCTAGCTAAAAATATCCGTTAACAAGACTTATTGATCAGTAATTCATCCTACTCTTGATCCATAGTCTTTCAAAAATTCAACATAAAAATGCAAAATTAACTACTGATAACTGAACCTGCTCTTTAATAATTATAGATTTTTCTATTAGTATCAGAGTTATAAAAGCAAAACTAAACTAAAAATACTGCCAATTATTGATTAATACTACAATTTTTTACGATATTCCAGGAAAATCAAACTGATGATCATCACTGAGCTGTGAATGTGAATTTTCCAATTTGTTACGATCGCGTTGTCCTCGGATTCGGAACAAAACGAGCAACAAAGTAGCACGAAAACTTCTAATCATCAATACTCTTAACCTATTGCCTCTACTACATTCAAATAGAACAGCTGAAATGAAGAAAAATAAAGCAACCGCCATAGCTAAAAATTGAGCTGAATGAACAGAGAATCAGAAACAACAGGAACTAACCTTGATTTCCCGTAGAAGGAAGTAGATTAATTTATTTTTTTCCCGATAGGTGAAATGAATTAAGATGCACTTTAGGTTTAATTTACTTAGCGAGCAAGAGAGAATCGAAGTTGAAAGAGTTTTCAAAGATACGGCGTCTACCTACCTATAAGTCAAGCGGAGAATACAAGCAACTTTGAAACCCCGCGAAACCGCAAAACAAGACACACACCGCTACCCGTCCCACAATATAACTACAATTTGATTTTTCATAGAGAGTTTAAATTTTGTTTGTTAAGTTGTTAATGTATCATTGATTTAATAAGGAAAGTCTATTTTTTGCAATTAATGAAACCTAAAATACATTTGAATATCATTAATATAATAGTTATAAATTATTAAAAATGAATGAATATATAATACTAAATGAGAGATAAAAAAAGAAAAATATAATAAATTCTAAATTGATATTTTAACAGGACTATTATTATATAATAATATAATCAAAAAACTAAATAGATTTATATTTTGGGACGGAACTGATACTTTCGTATGAAGTAGTAGTGATATAAGTACAAACCATCGAGTCATAACATGACACAATCAAGTCTCCTACCTTTGATTTTTTAGAATGATCAAGGTAAAGAAATTTTGTTGTGTCACGCGTTGTGACGTAATAAGTATGTCTATATCATTATCATTCATATTCTAATCATTACAAATTTTCTTTACTCATACCATTGATGTAAAAGGCGGTTTCCCGGTCTACATGACCCTTCCATCCCGAAACGACAGAATGGTGGTAAAATTAATTATGATGATTCAGCGACCTTTAGGTGGGAGGACCAAGACCCAATACCTACAAAGAGCCATCCGGTGTTCAGAGCTAATTCTCACACTGCGGTTGTCGGGATTACTTGGTACAATCTGCCACATGAGAACTAACTGAGTTACATATATGAGTACTTTACTCATACCCTATCTCTTGCTCAAGTAGGTAGAAAAATTTAAACCTATACGTCCATAGTCTATACCCTCCCATTGTGGATATTGATGGGTCGATTGATATCAATAGATACCTAATTTCATTCAAAACCAAACACCTCAATTTCATATAATATAAAACGAAATTCTATTGATACCATAAAAATGGTTCACACACCACATATTTTTATTAATTTTTTTACTATATGACACCACAAATTTAATTTCAGCACACTCCATTTCAAAAGATGTATGGCAAAAACCTCAACCAGTTTGCATTTTGTATACAAATTGATGTTGCCAATACTTGCTATTGTCACCGTGAATATATAACATTTATGTAATTTACGAAACGTCCATATGATTGACATTTTTTCTCTTTAAAAAAATCATATAAAAATATAGTTTCATGTAGTAATTTATGTGTTGCGTTTAGAAATTGTCGTACTCAAAGTATTTTTGTAATGTCACTATAACTCCTAATATAAAACAAATTAAGAACTGGGAGAGCTTAAGCACTTTCTTGGACTTGAAGTCGAGTACATTGAAGATGGGTTGTTCCTCTGTCACCGGAAGTATGTTAAGGATCTGTTAAAAAAGTCCGGAATTAATGATAGACTGCAAGCCTTTCTCCAACACCAATTGTAGTCAACGCCAAGTTGAGCTCAACAAAAGGCAAAGAGTTAGATGATCCTACAAGTTATCGACGACTAGTAGGAAGCCCGATATACTTGACGTTAACTAGACCAGACATTTCCTTTGCAGTTGGCGTTGCGAGTGTTGGTGATTTAAGTATAATCACAAGTCATTGAGGTTATCGGGGTTTAGTACAAGGATGGTTACGCTCGTAACACTATAATATAAGTACGGAGGTACGGAGTGCACGCTTATATAAGTATTTACGAGTGTACGGATGTAACATGAGCAAGTGGAGTTTGTAAAACAAACTGAAACTCGGTTTTCAAAAATCAGTGTCACAGGCGCTAGCCTGTGGGCTTAGGCGGCCGCCTGTGATGATTCAGCAAGTGACAGGCGCCTGCCTGTGACCACAGGCGCCCGCCTGTGGTTTGAAAACTGATTTTTTGGTGTCTCTTGGTCATTTTAAGTGGGTACAACCAAATGGAACCATTTCATTTGGTGTCTATAACTTAAGGGACGAATCCTTTGCTCTTTTTCAGATCCAAGTGCTATATATAAGCAAGTTTACATTGTTAAAAAGAATACCAACATATGTAAGCATCCTTGTTAGTCATTATATATAACTAAAAACTTCTAAGTGCTCTTTAATCTTTTGTCCAAAGTTTAAATGTTGTTCTCTCAGTTTTATCTCACTTAAATATTCATGATACCCAGGACAAAGTATAAGGGTCGAATAATTTAAGAATGACAACGATTCACTCGTGAAACAGAGAGGTTCCAAGTCTTTTATTTTGCAGGAATTCAAACATTGTTGATCATCTTCACACCCTCAATATATAACATTGAGCAGATTTATGCAGAGTCCATGAAAGCCACATTGGTAGTTGTTTTATAAAATTATGAGGTACGTCAAAGGAACTTATGACTACGGTATTGTCTACCGGAAAGGAGTGCCATGTAGACTTTTTGGATATTGTGACGTTGATTAACCGGGGATCATGACACTCTCTGATCAAATACCGGTTACATGTTTAGCCTCGGTTCTGGAGTAATATCTTGGTGTAGCAAAAGGCAACCTATTGTATCTCTAGCAACTACCAGGCAGAGTACTGGGCAGCCTTTGTAGCAGCTCAAAAAGTCACTTGGAAAGTGCAACCGTTGGAGGATTTACACCAGCCAGTTGACTATGCAGTGGAATTACATTGCGATAATATATATTCATTTCAGCTTCCGGAAAATCCAATATTTCATTCAAGGACCAAGCTCATTGAAGTGCACTACCGCTTTATTCGAGAGAAGGTTTTTCAAGATGAGATACATATTATTCACGTGAAGACTGAAGATCAACCATCAGATATGTTCACGAAATATTAAGTGGAAACAAGCTCGAGGAATTGAAATGCTCTTGGGATGCAAATGAGCTCGTCGTCAGAAGAAAGAAATCATTGAGGGGGAGTGTTAGAAGTCAATGACTTCTAGATCATTCTACAACTAGTACATGAGAAAAATCTAGAAATTATTTCCTTGAAGAATAGCCTAGAAGATTTCTTATAGAAATATCTAATGCGCACTTTGTCTAGAGACATCTAGTGTGCAATTTCTCTAGAAGAATCTACTTTACTCTTACTAGGACTTTCTTGCCAGCCCTATAAATAGGAGTTGTGGCTTAGGCAAACACAACACAACACCACAACTTGTAAAGTGAGTCCCTCCACATCAAACACTTTCTAGTAGCTCTCTTCTTGTATTTTTCAAGTGACCCATTTATATTTTGTGCATCAACAAAATATCGAGTTGTTATGTTTAAAGTGTTTGGGTTTACCGCTTACGACACAACACTTTTTGGTATCTAATCAGGAGAAATTCTTAAACTTTATGGTATACTGGTCGTAAATAAATAATTTCTGCTAAAATAATTACCTTTTCCTACTCTGTGATTACTGATATTATGTGTGTTACTATTATAATGATCGTGTCACAACATATTTCTATAACATTAAATATTGTGGGTCTTATTTCAACTTAAGAATATCACCGGAGCTTCTTCAAAAAAAGAATATTACCGGAGCCGGCCCACCCATTAGGCGAGCCAAACAACCGCCAAACAATAGGGCAGGCCTTCAAAAGCATATTTTAATTAAATAATATCGTGTAGGTCCAATCTCAATCATTCAGTCCAATATAATATGTCTACAATTTTTTTTGCATTTAAAGACATCCCATTTTTTACTTCCGGCATCAGGTTCACATGTAAAATGTGGTGCCGAAGTAATTACGTTGTGCTTTTAGAATCACTTTTTTTAAAATCAAAATAGAGATTAGATGGTGATAATTGAAACAAAAAATCAGAGGCCCAATGACCCAAAAAGCTAAAATAATCTCAGCGAGCCAACTATAATATAATGTGTATACGTATGAATTTGGACTTTTTGTTTTTAAATATACAAGAAAAGAGATGTTGAATTACTATTTTATAGATATGCTTTGTGGTTATCGATGAATTTGAATTTTATATCTACAGGTGCTAAAATATGGTGTTGAAATAATATTTTGCAAGTATGTATTCAAATAAAAACCTTCGAACTGAAAAGACCTCATTCGACAAAGTCACCGAAGGCCCCGAAAATTTCACTGCCAACAACATCAATTTTTTCAAATTTTGAATTGATTAGTGATAGTGTCACAACAAAACGGCCACAACAAATTATGTAACATAACACATTTTTACACCATTGTTTATGATGTGAGTCCTATTGATTGTTATGGGTCTCATAAAGATCAATGGTGTTAAAATGAGGAGGTTATTGGGTGCACCCGCCATATATGCGGAGTGCACCCATGTGACAAAATCTTAACCTTTTATTTTTAAACTGAATTCAAACTGCGTAGTCAGGATCATTTCTCCCATCATTTTGGTGCATATGGAGATACTAGATAAAAACTTCCCGTAAAAATATGTTGTAGTACTTTGTTATGATAATTTTGATGTGACACAAATATTTCTCTTTTCAATTTGTTGAATAATCGATTGATACAATGATTACAAAGTTATATAAGAAGGGAAATTTTTCTCTATACCCTTCATATGTGGAGTTAAGACGTGATTTTTTACCTTTGATAATGACGTAGGACGTTGATCATGATTAGACTCATTATATATAATCAAAGGTAGAGCCGTTATCACACAATGATTATGCCCGTAGCAATACTCTTTTCAATTTACAACAAAAAGGAGGGCGATGCAAAAGCAAAAGATGGAGAATAATCAAATTGTCCGTACAATCAATCCATACATATTCAATGAATAAGAACTAAACACATTGCATTGATTCAGGATTATTAAGCTAATTAACAAATACCCTCCTTTCGAGAAAAAAATTAATCTCTGATCCATTTTTTTTCCCTCTCAAATATGAGCTGTTTTGACGAAGGAAATATTAGAAAGTTCAGTTCGATGTTACTATCAGCAAAACACGCAAATAATGTTTTGCGTGAACACTTGGGTTCTATGAGCTTTAGCTTTTCTTTTTTTATTATTTCCACATATTTTTAGTATGTTTCTTTTGTCATCATATGATTAAGTGATTGGCCGTTGAAGCTTTACCTCATAAAATTCAGGGATGGAACCCTCTCCTTTTGTGACATAACTGATGAAACAATATTAACGTGATACATACGTAACGCATGCATGCGTCACCAACAAGTTTCATATCACTTGATCAATTAAACATGCTTCTCGAACCACCTGAGCCAATGGTTTTAAAGTAATGACATGGGCATTAATGGTTTTTTTTATCACAACTAGGGACACATCGGTCATTATGATCATGATGAATACAAATATATAATGATATAAACTAATTTTAATCAACGGCTTGTGTAACACAACTGTTGTGAATTGCTCGAAAAACAATTGAAATCCTATAATATATGATTAAGAATTTCTTAGTCAGAGGATTAACAGACGAGGAGTAATACAGACACAACGGTGGTACATAACGCATATTTACATTTTCGATTATTTTGGACAACTTTATAAATAATAGGATCTACATAATACTTAATGGTAGAAAAGTGTGTTGTGTTATTCGTACTCACTGTGACACAAAACCGTTCTCGCCGTAATATTTCTCTTTAACAAAATATGAAACCTAAGTTCTACTTAATTATATAAAGGCAGAAAATGCAAAAGTAACAAAGAAAATTACCTCATGGAAATGTAGCCCTTACAACTCTCGACTCTCAAAATGAAAGAGCTAACTTTAAAGGGATGATGGAAAACATGAAAATTATTAATACAAAGATAAAAAACATTATTATTAATTAATACATATTAATGTTAGACATATACATACACATAGATATATATATATATATATATATATATATATATATATATATATATATATATATATATATATATATATATATATATATATGTATGTATAGATAGCGCCCTTTGTGGATTGGCTTGATCGATCTAGATTTCCGAAAGTGCCCCTCATCACCTACCCACTTGAACTTGCACATCGTGGGAGGACTCCATTGGAGTGATTGGATGAACAGCTGCTGAGTCCATTTGATTAATCTCTATCAATTCAACGTCCACAACAATGGTCAATTCTTTGTTGTTATTATCGGGTTTCGGATTGATGTCTGTGGGCACTACAATGGTCAATTCCTTGTTGTTATCAGGTTTCGGATTGATTTCCGTGGCCAGAAATTTCTTTCTATCTTTGTAGAAAACATACAAAAGCATCTGAACAATACCGAAAATGAAACCCAAAACATTTGGTGTCTGCATGTCAAAACAAACACAAACAATCAATCAAACTAGTCATGGTTGCAAAAAAAGCGTAAGATAAGATAATGTTACCATCACAATCATTCTGACGCAACAAATGACAAGGGTTTTTGTAACATTTGTTGTTTCCCAATCATGTTTCTTATGAGGAAGTGTTAGAAGAGAATTTAGTAAGGAATTATTACTTACGGCAACATAGTAATCTTTGATGAGTAGGCCATATGCGAACCAAGTGACCGCACAAAGTGTGAGGAAGAAAGAGAGATAGAACGGCATGAATTCCACGCTCTTCGTTTTAACTACTTTTCTCTGCATGCAATTCATCCATCCATTAGTTCATGATATTGTTGCATTGTAATAAACCGTAATAAAACGAATTACGACAGATATGTATAGATATCATGTTAGTAAGAGTTTGATGAGGGTTAAGTAATTAATGTACGTACCATAATGGCAAGCGGAGCAGCGAATACACAAACCGAAAATACAGCACAAATCCAGCCAACAATCGTGGTTCGAGTATGCCCCTCCACGAATACACATGTAAAAAAAACTATCAAACCGAATGTGCCCAAGTTGAATATCAACACGAGCCGCGTAGCCCAAACCTTCACATATGATTAATTGGCTTCTATTAGCACACAACAAAAGTACACAAAAACATGAAAGATCTCGCCTATAAAATCAATTAAGTTGAGAAAGAGACAGGTAAGGAACCTTAGCCTCTTTGGTTGCATAGGCGATGAAAATTGCAAGATAAATGATCTCAATTATGCAGCCGGTAGAGTTGATGGTAATAAGAAGCAAGGCATGTTTCTTCAAATAAGCATAGTATAAGTATAGCATCGCGCTAAACAACGCTACAGAATATGGAATTGATTGAAACCCTTGTGTTGATTTTGTCTTGTGTATCTTATAGAATGTTGGCCTGCAAAAGGAACACACAATTAAATTTAAAGCAACTCTTAATTACGATGAATATATACTGCAAATTAATAAATATGAGATCGAGGGTTTAATTTTCTTCTTACAACGGTGACAAGAAAACCAAGAATGATATGATGTTGCCTGTTCAAAACAAACAAACAAAAATCAACAAGGGGTTGAATATATAATTTACATAAAAACATAATTATATTCATAATTAATATAAAAAAAAAATAAAGATAAAGGGCATACCAAGAATACCAAAGGCAGAAGCCAAGATGGAAGCTGTTCTTGCGTCCATTGTTTCTTGGCTTAATTTGAAGAATTATACTAGCTAACAAAAGGAATCAGGGGCTTTGAAAAACTATGAATATAAGCTGAATTTATACTAGTGCAAAAATTATAAAGCAATCATTAATACGGATGCTTTCCAAAACAAAAAAAAAAAAAAAAAAAAAACAAAAAAACAAAAACAAAAAACAAAATTGTTATGTGGATGACCTATAGGATAAATGGCCTAAAGAAAAAAATGTGAGTGCAATTGCTTCCTTGCGTGAAATGTTTGGTGAAGCACCGTAATCAACAAGTGGCAAGTCCAGCTGCGTTTCTACTTGATAAATATGAATGTAATGAAAATCCTCATTCTTATTTATAAATAAAATATGAAATATTACTAATTTTGGCCAATAAGCAATGATAAGTGGGAAATGAAATATCCTCTTGCACGTATATATATGTTGTGTTCAAGTGAAAAAAATCTCACTTTTTTCTTATAGAAGAAAATTTTCACATTCATACATGACAACTTTGTTGAGACAGATTACTCACACTCTTAAATGATAAAGAAATAAAGTAGCACATTTACTACCACTAATTCGTTTTAGTAGAACGGTAAACGCTTGATTTTAACATAGTATCAGAGCCAGAGGCCATGAGATCAAACCCTGGTTGAAACATTATTTAAAAATTGTGCAAGTGTTGGGACAATTGTGCAAGTGTTGGACAAATTGCCAACACTTGAGGGAGGGTGTTGGGACAGATTGCCCACACTCTTAAATGATAAAGAAATAAAGTAGCACATTTACTACCACCAATTGGTTTTAATAGAACGGTAAGCGTTTGATCTTAACAAATTTTTCATGAATCAAGACTTACGTAAATTATCTAATTATCTCTAGCTCGAATTTGAGCAGGTCACGATGGACTTCACCTGACATCAACTCCGAACATATATAACATGCTTATGCACCAACTCAAACTGTGGTTGTCTCGGATTTTATCAATGGAAAATAACAAGTAATAAATTTATAAATCCGGTATTCCCCAAGTGTAGGGATCGTAGTATAGCGATTAATACCGGAGTCGATCTCAAGGAATCGAGGTTGTTTAATCTAGTTCTTATTAATTCTTCTAAAATTGTCACTACTATTTATTACTAAACCTAAACTAGAACGGAAAATAAACTGGACAGAGGATTGTCAGTCCAAAGCCAGGAAGGAAAGTTACGAACTTAACTAATGAAAATAAAATCTATTCTAAAAACTAAAACGAAAATAAAATTCTAACTAAGCAACGAAGAACAAGGCACAAAGGTTTTCAATTAATTCAACGACGAACAAGCTATGATCCACCTATCTCACAACTCTGAATTTCTACCCTAGATCGTTTAGTAAAGATTTAATAAAGGTTGTGGTTCACCTATCAAAGGTATGAACTTCTACTCTCGTAGATAATTCGCCTATCAGTCTTCTATCTCTCGATCTTAAAGATTGACGCTTTCAAAACAAGGTGCAAGATTTGTTCAATCTAGCAACCTAGAAATCTAACCTAGCAACTCTCGTTATTTTTAGGTTAAAAATCCAAACTTTATTATGGTGATCTAAATCTAACAACGATTTTCATCAAACGTTAAACATCACAAAGCAACCATCTCTCGATATAAATTGCATAGCAAAATAAACACATAATAAAGAAACAAACTTTATAAAAACTCACAAAAACAAGTCCAAAGTCGAAAGCAAGATGATGTTGAGATGGTTTCACATGCTTGTTCAATCGCCTAGCCTTAGCTCATCGTTGTTATAGAAATTATATAAATAAAAAGAAGAAGAAATTGTGTTTATAGGAGGTAAAAATCGCAGCAGAGCCGCCCCCAAAGGGGCTGGGGCGGCCATGGATCGAATTGTGGTTGTTAGGGTTGAAAATAACACGTCCTTATATAGATTTTTAGGTCGGTTTCGCTGAGGCGGTGCCGTGGACGCCCGTCCAGGGATTCTGGACGCCAGTCCAGCCTTCATAAAATCTTCGAGTCGGGCCGAGCTGGATCAGACGCCCGTCCTATGTAATTTTGGACGCTCGTCCACTGAAAATCTGAACATCCTGAATCAAAAGCTCCTCTTGGACGCCCGTCCACTACTTCTGGACGCCAGTCCACTGGACGCAATGTTAAACGCTCGTTCAGCTGTCTAAATCTTCATTCCAATCCTCAACTTGCATCTTCCTCCTTCCATCAAATCTCCAGTTGGACATCCTTTAAACTCATTCATTGCCATGCAAACGCACCTACAAGTTGATAGAAAAGTGCAAAGTGTAAAACCATACAAAAATCACCAATAAAACCACGTAATAAGCTCGATTTTGCATTTAAACCAATTTCGTATGCATTCTCTCAATAAATCATTTAAACACTTACTTTTCTATAAAAAGTAATAAAACGCGAAGGAAATTGCTACGAAATAATATCATATATATCATAAAAATCACCGTTAACAGTGGTCGCATCACGAGCTCTGGTTACCGGTATAGGTCATTCTGGGACCGGATCCCCCACGATTTATCTCATGGTCACTTTAAGGTTAAGTCTCAACCTCCACTAGAAAAAACTGCTCTTGACAATTTACCGGCTCATCCCTGGACTCAACGTCTTTGGTCAGCAGCCAAAACGGTCATATCTTTCGGTGGATATACTGTGAAGTCAGGATACTTCAATGCCTTGAGATTGTATGGTGGATTGCTGTGAAGTCAGGAATTGTGACTGCCAAGGTAGATATACTGTGAAGTCAGGATATTTCCATGCCTTGAGATTGTATGGTGGATTGCTTGAGTCGGCACATGCATCATCATCTTTAGGACCAGACAGAGTATGACGGGATATTTGGCAAGTCATGTGCCACCGCGTGTTCATCATTTCTTATGGCGATGCCTGCAGGACTGTTTGCCGATAGGGGAGCAACTTGCCAAGCGTAATATGCGCTCGGGTCTTTGTTTGGCATGTGATGACCAAAATAGTAACGACCAACCTTAACCAGCAGAGTACCGAGTCGGAAGTACTATAGAGGTGAGCAATGTTGTATCCCTTGAGGAATCAATCGAGTACCGAAGTTGTTATCGTACTTAGTTTAGGCTAATCAAGGTTTGTTCACGGAAATTATACTAAAGATATTTAAACCAGATGTAAAGAAATATAGAGAGAGACATAGCCAAACCATGATCCAATTGAATACTTTCACCCCTCTAATCGATTATTCGGGAATAGGCTTGACCAACCAACCAACCTAACACTTATATCAACTCATTTATGGGTGCAAACTCCTAATATAGTACGAGACGCCATGTAACAACCTAGTACCCTTTGCCCGGTTCAACAGTCCGCCTTTACTGATTTAACTGACCGAAACAAGATAAAAGTTGTAGAGATGCTCGATTACTCAACCGATAAACCTCGTCCCCTAATCGAATCTAAACAACTCAATCAATTATAAGAAACGATTTTAAAACACCTTTTCCCACACCCCTTCGCAACATACATTTATAAAAGTGGTGTGTGTTCATGAACTAGGTGTACAGTCTAATTCAAGTTTTAAGACATGAATTCGTCGATACAACAACAATTAAACACTATCCATTCCCAATTTCATCAATTAGAGGGTGATTTCTTCAATCTTCACATGGCTTGGCTATGGAGTGTTTAGCTACTCTTGATTAAACAAGAATTAACGATCAAAGACGAAATCAAAGCCATAAACAAGATAGAACCTAAGATTAATTACCAAAATCGAAGCAAAATCCGGATTACATCAAGTTTCAACACCACCCAATGTCAATTGATGATGAAGAAGATCCAAAATGACGAAATCCAAAAGTAGAGTAGAAATCTATGCTAGATTATGCTAAATTTAAATAGTATCTAGTGTAGGAATTAATCTAAGGGTGAAGGAGAGTAATTTCGACCTATGGATGAATTTGGGGATCTAGGAGTGAAGTATGAAGTGTAGAAAGTAAAGGGAAAGTGTGTAAAAATCTGTGCAAAAATTTATTTATAGGTGCTCCAAAAAGTGCTTGAAAATTGTCTAATGTGCACTCATTCCGCCGAATGTGCGCACATTGCCCTGTGTCGGTTGGGGAAAAACTCGATTCTGCTGGTGGAATGTGCTCACATCTCTCTGAATGTGCGCACACAATACATCCAGTTAGCTGAATGTGTGCACATTGCCTATGATGTGCGCACATTGGCTGCTGAACTTCCAAATCTCCATTTTCTTCACGTTTTCCTTTCCCAAGTCACCTAAATCCTGCAATTCCATAGCACAACATACCAAGCATAACTCCACAAGATAAATAGGGCTCGAAATGGCAAAAAAAAACACCGTAAAATGACGAGGTTTACCATTTAGGTGATGATTTGCCTCGACGTGCACGCTCTAAGTGATGTTGCCTTATAAAAGGTCTAAAACTACCCGGGTTGAACCAAAAGTGTCGTAAATAGGGTTAAAACACGCATCGGAGCGTAGTAAGGATGACTATCATCGGCATGTGGCGGGGAGATGGAGTCCTTACGCGATGTTCTTTTTGATTGTGCTTATGCTAGAGAGATCTGGCTGGCGACCTCGCCATTTGGTAGCCAGCGAATGCAGCATGAATCGAATTTTAGGGAGTTTTTTAGTGCGCTGGTAGTACGCTACACCCCGGATGAGATTTCCACGTTATGTCTGCTTCTCTGGAATCTATGGAAATCCCGATGCAATGCGGTTTTTGATGATTTGCCTATTTATGTATCCCGTGTGGTTTCTACATCCTTAGTAGGGGCGACAATTATGATTTTTGTCATTTATAATCATAAAAATATTACTTTTGTCCTTCCGGACCCATTTATTATTATTTTTGTCCTTGTGGCCCCTTCCCCATAAATATAATGAGTCTTTTATCATCCCAAATCTTATTATTCAAAAAGGAAATTATTAAAATACAAAAAGTGAAAGATAGTTTTGTTGTTTTACCCCTATTTCATAGACATGAATCGTGTGATGTTTTTTTATGCGACACTTAAAAATAAACTGAGAGAATATCGTGTGATTCTTTTTTATGTGACATTTTAAAAAAAAAAAACTGAGAGAATACGATTAGTTTTGCTTTCGAAATATGTAAATATGCCTCTAGTGAATATTCAAATTTGCTATGCTGTCTACACTGGATTTTATTTTAAAACCTCCTCTATATGTATACATATATTGAAAATCATCTTTATCCGCTAAATCTTGTATGCTCTAATAATTTAGCTTCTTCAATCTAATTTTTACAAATTTATTATATTATAATTAAAGATCCGAGCACGCAAAGAAAACTCAAAGGTATTACGACAACAAATTCAGTCCTACTTGTAACTTCACAATCCGCGTCATAGAAATTCGAATATAATTTATTTTGAATAGAGATTTGATTTTATCGGACGTCCCTTTAAAAAAAAAAAAAGTTGTTTAACTCTGTAAATAAAAAACATGTGAGAAAAATAATAAATGTTTTTAGATTAGAGCGGAAATTAGAAAGAAGAAAATAAAGTAGAAAAGGAGAAGGAAAAGGAAAAGTTAAAAAAATAGGTTTCTACGAGGTTCTCTTAAGTTCATGAATGGAGACGAAACTATTAGCAGAGGGTGGAGTAATAGACAGGTGTCTTGCATGACGCATTCCGTTTTGTCTGAATACATTTTGTCCAATTTGATACTCCAATTAACCCTAAACTGCATCTCCTCTAGTTTTTTTTAACTTCCACATAAAAAAGAATTACACAAAATTAAAAAAATAATTAATATGTCTGAAATAGAATGCAATATGATAAATTTACCGTTCATTTTTTGTATATGAAAAATTATACCAAAATTTGAGTTATTAAAATAAAGGGTAAAAGTGAAGAAAAAATGTTGTGTTGAAATTGTAAAATGACAGATTAAGAAAAACAAAGCAAATTCTAAAAGTGATAGTTAAAAAAACGGAAACAGTATTTTTTTTCCACGTATATGTTGAAAAAAATTAAAATTTAGGACATTGACTGACAAAGAAGAATCTCAAGGCACTCGATATGCGCTGTATTTAAAGAGATGTTTCGTCTCTCGCAATTATCGCTTAGAAAATTAACGAAAATCTCTCTCATGATACAATGGAGGTGTTTGATTCAAACAGTGACTTGTTTGAATCAAACCTGATGACACTTAGAAAATATTGATGATGTTGTTCAACTTAAGAATGATTTCGTTTGCATGCTTGTGTCTTTTATAGGCCGAAGATATATACCACACATGAAGTGATGTGCTCTTACACGAAAGTGTAAAGTTCATATCAGTTCGGCCAAAAACAACAATTCTTGGCTTCGTGAGGTGCATCTCTTCGCAATTTTATGAATCCGAAGTGATGCATGAATCCGAACTGATGCATGTATCTGAATCCGTTTAGCTAGGGGTGTTTAGCTTTCGGAGGCAGCCCCCACAAGTTGGCGTTGCCCCCTCAACCCTCCGCGACTTAACCGGACAGGTCAAACCTCGTTACGTTACGATAATATTAATATATCGACAATTCGTATACAAACGATTATAAAATATTTATTTTAAAAAACAATATCTAACTGTAACGCCCCGTTCCCGGACACCGAGTCCTTATCCGGAAATGAAACGTTCGCACGTATAAAATAAAGTAAATTCACTTTATACGTAAGCCTCTACTACGTCGTATCAAATTAAAGCAAACGGAAGCAAAGAACTCGGGTATAAAATTTCTAAATGTTTAAGAATAGAAAAAGGAAATCTAAAAGCGGAAATGTAAATTTATTACATTCGAGAAAATACGAAAATCCCAAAAGAAAAGTACTACGCGTCTCGAAAGACCAAAAGTCTACCTCACGATATCAAAAGTAATCCAAGAATATACGTAAAGCAGTAAATAAAAGTCTTCAACGAGCGCCGTCAAACGTCGTCGTCGAACTCCTCCTCGAAAACCTGTTCGTCTTCTCATCCCCAAACACATAGAAAACAATGCATTTGAGGTAAGTACAACGTACTCAATAAGAAAGAGAAGCTATGACGTCAACTACAATTTATAAGGAAAAGGTATTTAATTCGATTTGTTGTTTATGTGAGACTGACTCAATCTAGGGTCATTTCATGTCCATCAACATAAATTGACTAAACGTTTCTACTTAGCTTATCTATGTTACAACCGCACTCAAGGGCACTACGCGCATCCACCTTAGCAGAATCCCTCCGTACTTAGGGTTTTGCTGACCTACGGAGTTATTCCACCTCAGGGACACTCTTTTGCAACATATCAGTGGATCACACCAATATCCACGAAGTCTAGAAAAGGTAGACTCCGATAGCACGCGCGTCTCAGCAGAGTCCCTCTGTACTTAGGGTCATTGACCTACAGAGATCCTCCACCTTCAGAGGTAGATCATGCATCGCGATTTAGCCTGGTGCCTAGCCAAGAGGGACATGTTGTTTAATCTTTTACTAGTCAAGTACGTTGATTATTAGGATGATGAACTAGCCACCTAAGTGTTTTCAAATAATCTCCCTCACACAAACTACTCTCTTCCTAGACCACTAGACACGGACAAGTCCTAGCAATTACACAGACATTGATGAATGCTAACTCATCAAAGCACAAGCCTATCATGCTCTTCCGACGGATCCGAACTTCAACTCCCTTTAAGAGTACATTCGGTGTTTTAACTGAACGAATCGAAGCTCGATTCAGGCTTGTTCAAGGTTATACCATTTAACCTATCACGTTTAAAGGTTTCATAAAGCTAAATCATGCTTATAAGGCTATACAACGACCAACCAAGGAAAAAGGGCAAAAATAAGCTAGACGCCCGTTTAAGGCTCTGGACGCCCGTCGAACCTTATTGGACGCCCGTCCAAAGATGGACGCCCGTCCACTATGCCCAGACGTCCGTCTACGTAAAACAGTTTCAATCCCGAATGTAAAACAACACTTCGAACGCCCGTCCAGAAAAGCCGGACGCTCGTCCGATATGTCCCCAAGTAGACGCCCGTCCGGTGAGGCGACGCTCGTCCACCTGGGTTCGACTAGAACCCTAAACCTTCATCATACGATTTCCAAAACGATTCCAAACCGAACAGCAGCAAGAACGACACATAAAAGCTCTGAAAATTATGTCTAAACATACCATGGCACCTATGATCAATAACCAATCCATAACCTCATCAATCTAGCATCAAAAACACCCTACAATTTCATCTAAACCTTATAAAGGACAATTGAGATCATAGAGATAGTTTTCTTACCTATTCAGCCGGAAAAACTGATCAGAACCGCAAGAAAAACCTGCAGCTCGACCAAACTGATAGCAAAACGAAACCCTCTTCACGACGGTCCCAAACCTTACATTCGATCTGAAAACAAAAGAACCTTCTCTTATTGGTTGAACCTTGCTCTCTCCTCCTCTCTCAAAGCGCAGAAGAGAGGGAGAACGTGGCTGCTGTTTTGTTTAGGTTAGGGAGAACATGATTAGATTTCCCTTAAATACCACTCCAATAAAACCATAGTTTTCCTTATTTGCCCCCTATTACCAAAAATCAGCAATTCCCTTTTAATTTATATACATATTTTCGAATATATATATATATATAATCAACAAAATACTTAACTCCAATAAAAGAAAAAAAACAATAATATTTCATTTTCGTAAAATGACACGTCTGCCCTTTCCCGAAAATCGGAATATTACATTCCTCCCCCCTTAAAAGGAGTTTCGTCCTCGAAACTAGAATATACCTGGTAGATCAACAAACTCTTGGAATTCATTGATCGTGTCGCTTTCCACTTCCCAAGTTGCCTCCTCGGGTGAGTGGTTACTCCACTGAACTAACACCAAGGGAATCGTCCGCCTCTTAATCGTCTTTTCTTTCCGGTCTAGAATCTTGATAGGTCTTTCGTCGTAAGCAAGATTATCTTGTAGGATTTCTGGATCAACCGTAGTTTCAACATCGTGCTTCGTCAGACATTTCTTCAACATCGAAACGTGAAACACATTATGGACCCTCGACATCGATTCTGGCAACTGAAGCTTATAAGCTAATGTCCCAACTCTTTCCAAGATCTCAAAAGGTCCAACATACCTTGGACTTAGCTTTCCTTTCTGTCCAAAGCGTTTCACTCCTTTCATCGGTGAGGCTCGTAGATAAACTTTATCACCGACTTCAAACTCAAGAGGTCTTCTTCTAACATCAGCCCAGCTTTTCTGCCTGTCTTGAGCTGCCTTCAAATTCTTCTTGACCAACTGAACCCTTTCCTTTGCTTGTTCAACCATTTCCGGCCCTGTAATCTGCCTCTCTCCGACTTCATCCCAAAACAGTGGCGTCCGACATCTTCTCCCATACAACGCTTCAAACGGTGGCATGCCTATGCTTGCATGAAAACTGTTGTTATAGGCAAACTCTGCTACCGATAGGTAATCATCCCATGATCCGCCTACCTCCAAAACACAAGCTCTTAACATGTCTTCAAGTGTTTGGATGGTCCTCTCAGATTGTCCATCTGTCTGAGGATGAAAAGCCGTGCTCAAATCCAACTTAGTTCCAAAGGCTTCTTGTAAGCTCTTCCAAAACCGACTGACAAATCTCGAATCACGATCCGAAACTATCGAGATAGGAACTCCGTGTAGCTTCACTATATTATCCAGATATAGTGTTGTCATTTTCTTCAACGGCATGTCAACTTTGTATGGCAAGAAATGGGCAGATTTGGTCAATCTATCCACAATCACCCAAATTGCATCATGTCCTCCCTTTGTCCTAGGTAATCCGGTGATGAAATCCATCGTAATCTTATCCCACTTCCATTCAGGGATGTCCAATGGCTTAAGCATTCCCCCGGGTCTTCTATGTTCTGCTTTAACCTTCTGACAAACATCACACTCTGCCACAAACTTGGCTATTTCCAACTTCATCGAGGGCCACCAAAATCTTTCCTTTAAATCTCTGTACATTTTAGTAGCACCTGGATGAACCGCAAAAGCAATTCTGTGTGCCTCTTCCATAACTCTTTGTCTCAGGTCGCCGGCATTAGGTACACACAGACGATCCTGGTACCACAGATTCCCATTCTTGTCTAGCACGTAGCCAACTGTAGGCTTCTCTCTAGCAACCCGCTTCAAATCAACCAAAACCGGATCTTCGTCTTGCTTCTCCCGGATGTCATCCATCAACTCAGATCTTGCTAACAACGGTGCCACAAACCGCCGGTCTTCGATCCGATCAAAGCTTCTGATGTGCAGCCCATCTAGTTTTTCTGCTACTACCTCAACACTGGAGGCTGCAAACACTGGTTTCCTGCTCAAAGCATCTGCTACTACATTTGCTTTTCCCGGATGGTACTGAATATCCAAATCGTAGTCCTTCACAAATTCTAACCATCTCCTCTGTCTCATATTCAGATTCTCTTGGGTGAAGAAATACTTTAAACTCTTATGGTCGGTGAAAATCCTTGCTTTAACTCCATACAAGTAATGCCTCCAAGTCTTTAAGGCAAAAACTACCGCTGCCAACTCTAAATCATGTGTCGGGTAATTCTTCTCATGCACCTTCAACTGCCTAGATGCATAAGCTATCACTTTTCCTCCTTGCATCAACACACAACCTAAACCCTGTCCTGAAGCATCGGTATAGACATCGTAATTATCAAAGATCTCTGGAACCGCTAACACTGGGGCCGTAGTCAATTTCTTCTTCAGTGTCTGAAAAGCTATTTCGCACTCTCTAGTCCATTCAAACTTCATATTCTTCTGTGTTAGCTTAGTGAGTGGGGTAGCTATCTTCGAAAAGTCTTGTACAAATTTCCGGTAGTAACCAGCCAACCCAAGAAAACTTCTTACTTCCGAAACGGTGGTAGGTCTAGGCCAATTCTCAACTGCCTTGATCTTCGCTGGATCAACTTGAATACCATCTCCAGAAATCACATGACCCAAGAAACTAACTCGATCCAACCAAAAGTCGCACTTTGAAAACTTTGCATATAACTGATTCTTCTTCAAGGTCTCCAACACTATTCTCAAGTGTTCCTCGTGTTCTTTTTCATCCCTTGAGTACATAAGGATATCGTCTATGAACACAATCACAAACTTATCCAAATACGGCATGAAAACACGTTGCATCAAATCCATAAATGCAGATGGAGCATTAGTGAGTCCAAAAGGCATGACAAGGAACTCATAATGTCCATATCTCGTACTGAAAGCCGTCTTCGGTATATCTGCCACTTTAATCTTCAACTGATGATAACCGGATCTCAAGTCAATCTTAGAGAACACTTTCTTGCCTTGCAACTGGTTAAAGAGGTCATCTATCCTTGGTAGAGGGTACTTATTCTTGATGGTAAGGTTGTTCAGCGCTCGGTAATCGATACACATCCGCATGCTACCATCCTTCTTCTTCACGAACAAGACAGGGGCTCCCTAAGGCGAGGTGCTGGGCTGAATTATGTTCCTTTCAAGCATATCTTTAAGTTGGGCTTTTAACTCCTTTAATTCAGCCGGTGC
>CM044897.1:126905881-127083206 GCA_024500145.1 Gentiana dahurica var. dahurica
ATACAAGGCCCGGGTCTCTTCCATTTCTCTAAGTAAAAGTGTTGGAAAGGTGTCCTAAACCCAATCGGGTTGGACGGATCCGACCGGGTGGTCATTTACTGTCTATTTAGTTCTTGTAATAACTTTATTATGATTAATAAAAGCACATATGTTATTATATATTGTTTATCTTCATATTATTTGTTGTACATGTATAGTAACGTCCCTACTATCAAACTGTGATAGGGAAACCAAGCTAGTGATTATGGTTGATGAGATCTCTAATCACTATAACAAGTTTGGTACTTAAATGTCTCTAGTCCAATGTACTATCAAATGGGACATTGATAGTATAACCAGACTAGCACGTATTGGATGTCTTCTATCTTATAGAAGGTATGGATAGATCTCATCTATCGAAGTGTAGAGACACTTGGACTGTACGTGGACGTGTATTAGAGAATGCGTACGTTAGACTGACCCACTTACATTAAGTGTCACACTATGTGGAGGTTGTGTAATTATCCTTTTGACCGGAGTCTTCATGGCATCACGGTGTGGATTGTCATGCTTTGACACTATTGAGATTTCCCCTAGCCACCGGGCGATCGTGCGGTAGTGATTGGGTATGATATTGAAGCATGCGGAGTATACATGATTGGTCATCCGGGAATCGTGTATCCTATGATTGGGATCGAATATCCGAAATGGCCTTCTTACAATGAATGTCTAGCTCTCGAGAATCTTTGCAAAGTGAGAGTAAACGTGTTATCCCGAGAGAGCATGATATCCAGATTATAAGATACGATCGTTAATGTATTGACACTCGAGACACGATCGTATGGATCTTATTACAGCGATAGGATTGTAGGTTACACGGTAACTGCTTCACATGAAAGGTAGTAGTCATTACTTTTGACTCTTCCGATGATTGGGGTTCACGATGTGTTGCTAGACGCTATCCCGTGATCGTTAGGCATGAAGGGCATTGTAGTAAATTGCACTTTGTGTCTACGGACAACATATTCGGAAGCCTATCGGGTCACACACGTATGAACATCGAGTCGGATTAAAATGCGGTTATAGTTAATAACCAAATAAGGAAAGTTTATCTCTAGACTATAAAGGTTATAGTGGTAAATTAATATGGTGGTATTTATTTATTATGAATAAATAAAAATACAAGATATTAATTATATACAAATTATATTAATTAAAGAATATTCCGAAAGTCAATTTGTTGACTAATGGGGCGCCACATCCTAGGGTATTAGATACTCTTGAATTGCGCACTTTAATTAATAAGATTACCATAATATTAATATAAGATATTAATTGATTTTCCTTATTTTATTGGGAAAATGTTTTTTTCTCCTTCACACATATGGGGCGCCACCTCTAGCTATAAATAAGAGGTGAGTGTCAAGCTTTTTTGTACATCACAATTGCAAGAGCTCATAGTTCTTGTGTAAAATAGAGAGCAACCTATAGTGAGTTTGTGAGGGAGGAAAAATGCCGGTCTAGCAACCAGAGTTTTCCAACAGCAATCCTAGGAGGATTCCGGCGAGGAGTTCGTGTGGATTAGCGATAGAGGCCGGACGTGTGGACGGCTTGCGCACTGTTCAACTCTCCGTTGACGGTCATAGCGACGATCTTATAGATCATCAAGGTATAACCGTCAAACTACTTAACGTGTTTATTTCATTAAACGAAGAACGATCTAGAAAAAGGAAATCAAATTTTAAATTCCGCTGCGTTAAACTAGTGATTTCCTAACAGTGGTATCAGAGCCAGACTTCGAGCTTAAGCAATAAGCATAATTTAATTGCGTAGTATTTAATCAATAGATGCAAGATTTAAATCACGAGACGTTAAAACAAAAAAAAATGGTTCATGGGGGGCTCGGCCGACTGGCGGCGGCGGCGGTGGCCTTATGGCTGCCGTCCGTCGGCTGTCCTCTTCCAATGGGGAGATCGACCCTTTTCGTTTTGTGATATTTATTGTGCATAGATATCTCGTTTGTTTAGTTGTGTTATATGGCCAACTAATGGTTCAAATAGTTTGGGTCATTGAGAAACCATATGGCATATTGGCCTTTCCAAATTTTGATTTAGAATAGGCCTAGGCCCATTTCAAATATTTGATTTGTAAAAGGCCTAGGCCTAGGCCACTTCCAAAATTTTGATTTTGGAAAGTGGTCAGGCCTAAACCAAAATTATTTGGCCTTTCCAAATATTTGATTTGGAATAGGCCCTTTTCAATTTGATTTGTAAAAAGCCTAGGCCTAAGCCAATTTCCAAAATTTTGATTTTGGAAAAAGTAGCCAGGCCTAAACCAAATTTGGTTTTGGAAGATGCCTTTTGGTTTATAAAACCAAAGGCGTCCTTTTGGTTAAGAACCAAAAGGAAAGGAAACAAATTGTAGACTTTTGTAATTTTAGTTTTATTTTGAATAGTTCAAATTTAATAAAATTAAAATTAAAATCGATTTAAAATTAAATATTAATTTTATTTTCGATTAAGTCATATAATTAAATAAATGTTATTTAATTATTTGATGTGATAAAATAAGACGCATAAGTAGTTAAAATTAGAATTTAATCTTTTTCATAAAATAAAATTGTATGAATTAGATGTGTAGATATAATGTGATTATATGGACCTCGATTGATCATAAACTCGACCAATAGGATAGATGAGAATGTTTTCTTTATGTTGATTTTGAAAAATTGTCCTAGGCCGTTAAGAAGAACGTGACCTAGTTTACTTTTTGCATTTATCACATTCCTGTTAGCTCCCCCCCGTGTGCGGCGGGTGTAATTATTTATTAGATAGATAACTATGTAACAAGAATGGAGCAAGAAGGTGAAGACAAAAGAGAGATAAAGAACCCATTGGCGTACAACAATAAAGATCCTATTGGCGGTTGCAGACACCCTTAGTTTGTGACCCACGGTTTCATCAGTTTGTATTCGAAACCAAACCTAGGAAAAGTCCATGATCATACCGGTTATTTTGTGCGCGGAATGTTGTGTATGTTTTACTTTATATGATATCGTAGTAATATGCACATAGTAGATGAGACCATAATTAAACAAAATTAATTAAGTGAATTAATTTAAAATTATTCCCACGTCAAAAATCAAGTCGAAATTGCCTCCCCATATTATAACGACGGTGAAGAGCCCTTGTTCGGACCCAACTCACCAGCCAAAGCGGGGGTTGACCTACCTCGGGTATATCGTCGTTATCGAGATATGATTGAAAGTGATCTCACGAATATTAGGGTTATGACTCGACTAAGAATTCTCTCGGCCACCAGCCAAAGCAGGGTCGTTTGGATTTTAGAGACAAGGGTTTGACTATTCTCGTAAGATGAAAAATTGTCAATGAGTTGACTGGTCAAACAACAAGAGTCATATAAGATATGATCGACAAAGTGTTGTCCATCTGTTAAATTATTTTCGGCCCATCAGCCAAAGTTGGGGGTCGGGGTGGTTCGATGGGATCTTGCCCACTAAAGAAATTATTTTCTTGAAAGCCAATTGGGAATAGTTGGCTAGTGGGAGTAAAAACCTTATAAAATTTTAAGTGCAAATTTAGGGTTTTTTATACATGAGCTTATACTTATTCTATCTTTATTTATTGTTGTAGAAAATGTCAAACAAATTGAACCTTCGTTTTATCATCGATAATAAGCTTGAGGAAACTAATTTTCTCGATTGGGAAAGAAACCTCAAAATTGTTTTGAGGCACGAGAAGATTGGCTATGTCTTGGACGAGACCCTGCCGGAGAAGCCCGCTGAGGGTTCGGATGCAGATGCTGTCGAGAAGTATAACAAGCACTGTTCTGACAAGATCGATGCTACATGTATCATGCTTGCTTCGATGACACCTGAACTGCAAAAACAGAATGAGTCTATGGACGCCTACACAATCACGGTACACCTAAAGGAACTCTGTGCTTCTCGGTCTCGCACTAAGAGGTATGAGGTCTCGAAGGCCCTGTTTAGTTGTAAGATGGCATCTGGGACTGCTGTGGGGTTTCACGTGCTTAAGATGATCGGGTACATAGAGAGGCTTGGGAAGCTGGGCCATAAGTTGGAACGAGAATTGAGTATTGACTTCATTCTGCAATCTCTACATGATTCATTCTCGCAGTTCGTGATGAATTATCACATGAACAAGATAGATTGCTCCCTTGCAGAGTTATTAAACATGTTGAAAACTGCTGAGGGCACTGTGGGGAAGGGAAAGCAAGTGTTGGTGGTCACTTCAAGCAAGGGCATGGCAAAAGCCTAGAAGAAGTCCAAGAAGGAGAAGGCTGCACCTAAGCCAACACCTAAGATAGCAAAAGACAAATCCAAGGATGTTTGCTGTCATTACGGTGAGACCGGACATTGGAGGAGAAACTGCAAAGGCTTCTTAAGTACCAAGATGAAGCATTCTGATGCTTCGACTTCAGGTATATTTATGATTGAGATCAACATTACTTCTTCTAAGTCTAACTACTGGGTATTAGATAATGGTTGTGATTCTCATATTTGTACGAATATGCAGGCACTAAGAAGAACTAGAGAGCTAAGGAAAGGAGAGGTGGATCTACGCGTTGGGAATGGAGCAAATGTTGTTGCTGGCCGTAGGAGTTTATTTTCTTTCTTTGCCCAGTGGGCTAGTACTTCAACTTAATAACCGCTATTTTGTTCCTACTCATTTCCGCATTAGATGTTGATGGTTTTTCATTTACGTTTGAGAATAAATGTTGTTCTTTTCACATGATGGTATTTTTTATGGTACTGGCATACTTAGCAACGGTCTCTACATATTAGATATGAATGTTGACGTACTTAATATAAATAACAAGAAAGCCAAGATAAACGACTTGAATGAATCATACTTATGGCATTGTAGACTTGGTCATATAAATAAGAATCGCATTTCCGGACTCCATAAAGATGGAATGTTGGATCAATTCGATTATGAATCGTTTGATACATGCGAAGCTTGTTTACTTGGTAAGATGACAAAGTCACCTTTTAGTGGCAAAGGGATAAGATCCAATGAATTGCTTGAGCTCATACATATTGATGTGTGTGGCCCAATGTCGATTCAAGCCAAAAGTGGGTACTCTTATTTTATCACTTTCACTGATGACCATTCTCGCTATGGTTATATATACTTAATGAAGTATAAGTCTGAAGCCTTCAAAAATTTCAAGGAATTCAGAAGTGAAGTGGAGAAACAATTAGGTAAAGAAATCAAAACACTTCGATCCGATCGAGGTGGAGAATACCTAGATGGAGAGTTTCAAGATTATTTGAAGGAGAATGGGATTCTACCTGAATGGACCCCTCCCGGGACGCCACAGATGAATGGCGAGTCTGAAAGGAGGAACCGTACCTTGTTAGACATGGTGCGATCCATGATGAGCTACGCAGTTCTCCCAAAATCATTTTGGGAGTATGCTCTAGGAACCGCATCCTATACACTGAACCGAGTTCCATCAAAGACGGTTGACTCTACGTCATATGAGGTATGGACTAAGAGAAAACCGAGCCTAGGTCATCTAAAAACTTAGGGTTGTCCGACTTACGTGAAGCGGATGATGCCTGACAAATTAGATCCCAGGTCTGACAAATGTCTATTTGTGGGAAATCCTGAGGAACAAAAAGGTGTTTGTTGCCAGGACTGGCCACTTTCTGGAAAAAGTGTTTATTCTGGATAGGGTCAGTGGGAGTAAAATTGATCTTGAAGAAATTCGAGAACCACTTACGGATAACGGTTAGTTGATGCAAGTAGAGGACTTGCCACACACAGATGTGACGCCAGCCTCTACCGTGGACACACTAGCACCTCGAAGATCCACCAGGGAACGCCGTGAACCCAAAAGGTACACAGGCGTATATCTCATGGAAGATGAGGACCCTAGAACTTATGAGGAAGTGCTATTAAGGCATGACAAAGAGAAATGGATGGAAGCCATAAATCTGAAATTGAATCAATGAAAGACAACCCAGTTTGGAAATTAGTTGATCCACCTGAGGGAATAGTTCCTATAGGGTGTAAATGGGTCTTTAAGAGAAAGACCGACATGGACGGTAACGTGACTACCTACAAGGCTAGGTTAGTGGCAAAAGGTTATAAGCAAAGACAAGGAGTTGACTATGACGAAACCTTTTAGCCTGTTGCCATGTTAAAATCCATTAGAATTTTGCTCGCTATTGCAGCATACCATGATTACAATCTGGCAGATGGATGTGAAAACAGCTTTCCTTAACGGGAACCTGTCTGAGGAGGTGTATATGACACAGCCTGAGGGTTTCACAACCAATGACACCAGGATGGTATGTAAACTACAAAGATCCATTTATGGATTAAAGAAAGATTCTCGGAGTTGGAATCTTCGCTTTGATGAGATAATCAAATAGTTTGATTTTGTCAAGAACGAAGATGAGCCCTATGTTTACAAGAAGGTTAGTGGGAGTGCCATTGTGTTCTTAGGGCTTTATGTAGGCGACATACTGCTCATAGGGAATGATGTGCCTATGTTACAATCCGTCAAAGCTTGGTTATCCAAGAACTTCTCAAAGAAGGACTTAGTGAGGCAGCCTATATTCTAGGAATAAAGATCTATAGAGATAGATCTAAAAGGTTGCTTGGTCTGTCGCAATCCACCTATATAGACAAGATGCTGAAGAGATTCAACATGGAGCAGTCCAAGAAAGGATTGCTGCCCATGTCACATGGGGTCTACCTGTCGAAGGAATGAGTCCTAAGATAGAGGAAGAAAGGGCACAAATGAGTAAGATCCCTTATGCTTCGGCAATCGGGGTCTATCATGTATGCCATGTTATGCACTAGACCGGATGTCTCGTACCCTCTTAGTATGACTAGTAGGTACCAGTCCAATCCAGGTGATGGTCACTGGATTGCTGACAAGAATATCCTCAAGTACATGAGACATACTAGAGATATGTTCCTGGTTTTCGGGAATGATGATTTAGTTTTACGAGGTTATACAGATGCCGGTTTCCAAACTGACAATGATGACTTTAAGTCACAATCTGGATTTGTTTTCACGCTTAACGAAGGAGCAGTGAGCTGGAAGAGTTCCAAGCATGAGACTACTATAGACTCTACAACGGAAGCCGAATACATAGCAGCCTCGGAGGCGGCAAAGAAAGCAATTTGGATGAAGAAGTTCATTCTTGAACTTGGTGGTTCCCTCCATTGAAGGTCCAGTGCCTCTGTACTGTGATAATAATGGAGCGACATCTCGATCAAAGAAACCAAATGTCTCATCGAAGTCCAAACATGTGCTACAGCGCTATCACTTGATTAGAGAGATAGTAGATAGAGGAGATGTAAAGATAGAGAAAGTCCACATGGATGATAACATAGCTGATCCGTTAACCAAGGCGTTGTCTCAAGCAAAGCATGAGAAACATGTTCACTTGCACGGGCTTAGGCATATGGGTGATTGACTTTAGGCCAAGTGGGAGATTGTTGGAAAGGTGTCCTAAACCCAATTGGGTTGGACCGGATCTGACCGGGTCGGGTCATTTACTGTCTATTTAGTTCATGTAATAACTTTATTATGATTAATAAAAGCACTTATGTTATTATATGTTGTTTATCTTCATATTATTTGTTGTACATGTATAGTAACGTCCCTACTATCAAACTGTGATAGAGAAACCATGATAGTGATTATGGTTGATGAGATCTCTAATTACTATAACAAGTTTGGTACTTAAATGTCTATAGTCCTACGTACTATCAAATGGGACATTTATAGTATAATCAGACTAGCACGTATTGGATGTCTTTTATCTTATAGAAGGTAGGGATAGATCTCGTCTATCGAAGTGTAGAGACACTTGGACTGTACGTGGGCGTGTATTAGAGAATGCGTACGTTAGACTGACCCACTTACATTAGGTGTCACACTATGTGGCGGTTGTGTAATTATCCTTTTGACCGGAGTCTTCATGGCATCACGGTGTGGATTGTCATGCTTTGACACTATTGAGATTTCCACTAGCCATGGGGCGATCGTGCGGTAGTGATTGGGTATGATATTGAAGCATGCGGAGTATACATGATTGGTCGTCCGGGAATCGCGTATCCTATGATTGGGATCGAATATCCGAAATGGCCTTCTTGTAAGGAATGTCTAGCTCTCGAGAACCTTTGCAAAGTGGGAGTAAATGTGTTATCCCGAGAGAGCATGATATCCAGATTATAAGATACGATCGTTAATGTATTGACACTCGGGATACGATCGTATGGATATTATTACAGCGATAGGATTGTAAGTTACGCGGTAACTGCTTCACATGAAAAGTAGTAGTCATTGCTTTTGACTCTTCCGATGATTGGGGTTCACGGTGTGTTGCTAGACGCTATCCCGTGATCGTTAGGCATGAAGGGCATTTTAGTAAATTGCACTTTGTGTCTACGGACAACATATTCGGAAGCCTATCGGGTTACACACATATGAACTTCGAGTCGGATTAAAATGCGGTTATAGTTGATAACCAATTAAGGAAAGTTTATCTCTAGACTATAAAGGTTATAGTGGTAAATTAATATGGTGGTATTTATTTATTATGAATAAATAAAAATACAAGATATTAATTATATACAAATTATATTAATTAAAGAATATTCCGAAAGTCAATTTGTTGACTAATGGGGAGCCACATCCTAGGGTATAAGATACACTTAGATTGGGCACTTTAATTAATAAGATTACCATAATATTGATTGATTTTGGAAAAATAGATTATGGTAATAAGATAATTATATTCAATATACGATATTGGCAAAATTAATTATAATAAAAGAGATAAATCAATCTAATTGATTTTTCTTATTTTATTGGGAAAAGGGTTTTCTTCTCCTCCACACATATGAGGCGCCACCTCTAGCTATAAATAAGATATGGGTGTCAAGCTCTTTTATACATCACAATTGCAAAAACTCATAGTTCTTGTGTAAAATATAGAGCAACCTATAGTGAGTTTGTGAGGGAGGAAAAAGGTCGGTCTAGCAACCGGAGTTTTCCAATAGCAATCCAAGGAGGATTCCGGCGAGTTCGTGTGGATTAGCGATAGAGGCCGGACGCATGGGCGGCTTGAACACTGTACTACTCTCCGTTTACAGTCAAAGCGACGATTTTATAGATCATCAAGGTATAACCGTCAAAATACTTAACGTGTTTATTGCATTAAACGAAGAACGATCTAGAAAAAGGAAATCAAATTTTAAATTCTGCTGCATTAAACTAGTGATTTCCTAACAAAAATTCGGGCCAATGTAACCCAAATCGATCAAAGAGCGATCCGAGAGGGCCCCTCAAAAAGCTGCCATTTGCCACAGAGGCCTATTCGCCATGCCTTGCATCTCTACATCGAAAAGGATCCCGTTATAGTCTGCGGCTACCAACCATGAAAGGTTTGATTGACTAGAGAGCCTCCTCAAGAGGTCCCAAGAGTGATGTCAGCGAGTGGCATCCGGATGCCCGTAAAAGCCCGTAAAACGATAAGCCCCCCGGTAACTAAATTGATGTGGACATTGATGTACCCATCGGAAGAGGAGCAGAAGCTCACCCTTGTTTTGTCATTCCACGGAAAGCCAAACCACCGCTTTTACCTCGGCTGCTAACATAAACACCTGCTTCCAAACCCAACTGAATACAAACTCGATTCATCCTAATAGAACTGAGCATTGTTTCGCTAAGAAAAATAAAAGAAGGTTGGTGGGTATTTACAAGGTCCTTAAGAGCGTTGATTGCCGAGGGTTGACCAAGCCCCCTGCAGTTCCAACATAGGTGACTTATTGCTCTCGGCGGGCCTGGTCCAAACCAGGCTCCGCCGTTGAGTCGGAGATTATGTGACGCTTCTTTTGAGTACCAGCTACTTCAACTTGAACCTCTGCCATCCTCTTTCCAAGAACATTCCATGTGTTTGTGATATAAGATAGGCCTGCCCGTTTCGGTTGTGGTTTCCTGGAGGTACCATTCAGATGAGAGCTAGTTGTTGGGTCGGGGTCCATGGCCATGGTGTCCAAAGAAGTATCCATGGCAACTGCTCCCACTAGATTTTTTGTTCCATTTGAATTGAATGGAGCTACTACCGAGACTGCATTCTCAACTAGATCATTTCACCCCAGTGTGGCTGTGGTAACCCCTGTCACATTCATACTCATACAAGTCTCAGTTGTTTTATCTCCACAGCCATTTTTTCCTTTGTCCCTTGTGCCAAGCTCATAGATTTCTCCTGTTTTTTGGCTGCTGAAGGTTTTTGAGAAGGTTTCCACACCATTTTGTTTGAATCATCTTCGGTTCCTGAAATTTCAGCCAAAAGTCTTGACCTTCTAGTGGCATTCAACCATGTCCCAAAGGGGAGCTTCTTAGACTGGTCTGAGGGAATTTCCCTCTATAAAGATTTACATGCTCGGAGGGTATGGTCAATGAGTCCATAGTTGAAGCAGAGGTGAGGAAGATGCTCATATTGTATTACAGACTTCACTTCGGTCTCCCCATCCGGAGTGATCGAAATTACCCTCCTGATTGGCTCGGTTACATTTACCCTTACTCTGAGCCTGAAGAAACGTTTCCCGGAATCTGAGTCTTCTCTTAATTGAATATTTTTACAGAGACGGAAAGAGGATGCAATACGCCTCCCAATCGCTGTTGTGCACAATTTGAGGGGCAGGTCGCTGATTTGGATCCAAAATTTGCAGCAATCGAAGAGGGAGTTTTTCTCTGCCCAATCATCGCTCTAAAGCCCAAGAACAAGTAAGTGTCCGTAAAAAATCCATGGCCCTTGATCAATCAATTTACCTGGGTTCTCCTCCGTGTCGAAGACATACTGGTAACAATTCTTTTCGAGTTGAATGTAACGCACCATTCCCGGACACCGAGTCCTTATCCGGAAAGAGCGCTCGGCACATATATTATCAAATAAATTCAATAATATATGTAAGCCTTACGTCATACATCAGAACCAAACGACGCGGAAGACAAAATGACTAGGGAAAACAAAAGACAAAAGATCGAACACACGGTTTTCAATGCTGTAAAACTAAATCCAATAAAGAATACTAAACATCCAACGTTAAATCCAAAAGAACCAAACGGAACTAATCCAAAAGAAAGACAACAATGTTTGAATTGAACCAACAACATCGTTGAAAGCATTAAAACTAAAAGAACTAAATCTTCACGAGCTCCGTCTCACACGTCCCCGTCAAAGAACTCATCAGCCTTAGCAGCCTGTTCATCTTCTTTGGGGAAAGAGAAAGACAAACAAAAAGTAACGGGGTAAGTACATAAGTACTTAGTAACGCGTAGAAGATCGTATAACCATGTTCTTATAAAGAAATAAAAGCAACGCCGTCTTTTATTAATTCATTTCCGTTATTAACCCTAGCTAACTATCATATTATGTTCATAGCATAACATGAGGTTCCAAAGGGTATCTAGCTTAGCTCAAGTTTGTTATATCATGAATAACAAGGGCACTACGCCTAGTAATAGGATGTACTAGGACAACTGGGTGCAACCTACTTAGAGACACGCTCTAGTAGCCCCGAGAATATCTGAGTCCAGATAGTGTGATGACCGGCAGAATGTACCAGACGCTTTATCTAGCCAATCGATTGACCGGCGTGGGTACAGTCCACTTTGTCCGGTCAGAGAACACATCGCGATATTGTACTATGCCTTACCAAGCATTGCATGATGTTTAAGAGTTTAAACTACCACATACGTTTGATTAGATGTTTAACTAGCCACCTAAGTGTTTTCAAGTAAGCTCCCTCACATCTCCTACTCTCTTTCCTAGACCACTAGACACGGACAAGGCCTAGCAATTATACAGACATCGATAAACTCTAGCTTATCGAAGCTCAAGGCAAATCCAAAGCTTTCGACGGTCCCACACTTCATCTTTTCAGGGAATCCATATGGTGCGGAACTAAACGCATCAAAAGCTAATTCAGGGCTTTGTCACATAAGGTTAAGCAGTAAATACGCTATCATGAGGCTTGAAACACATAGAAAGGAGGTCACACATTAAAGACTCTATCCGGACGGACAGACTGTTCCATCCGGACGGATAGGCTGAGCTATCCGTGCAGACAGATCTCCACACAACCCTCAACTTGATACTGTGAAATATCCGTACGGATAACTAAATCATCCGTACGGATGACCCCGACCGCACCAAAAGACAGTTTTCGGCACTCTGCGTTTTCTACTCGGACCCAACCAAACTTAGCATCATTCTAACCCTCCAAACAGCAGAAAAACATCGCCTTAACATCTCATGTCCTCAAACTATAAAAAGGACACAGTACACATTGCTCTACAACTTTACGAAAACTTACTTATACGATAAGGAAACCACGTTACCTTTGGTACAATGATCCAAACTACCAAAGCTTTGAAAAAGGTTAAACCTTTAACCTCCAACCTACAACGATCAATCCAAAACTGATCACTATGGTGTTTAAACCAAAGAAAACGCCGCTTAACGATGAGGATGAACAAACCCTAAATCAAGAACGAAGAAAACTTACGTCAACGGATCTACGGATTGTTGGTATCAAAACGATCCTCGTCTCGCGGTGATCCTTTCTCTCTTGAGGCGTCTGTTGAAAAGAACAGCGGATTAGCCTCGAAAAGCGAAAGCTTCTTCTTCGTTTTTTTTTCTCAAAAACTGCGCCCCCTTTTCTGCGTCCCTCTCCCTTTTTTTTTGTCAAAAACAACTAGGTTAAAATTAGGATTAGTTTTCCTTTTATAATCCCAATTATCTAATTATTTTCCTTAAAAAGAAAAATCCTTGTTTATTCCTTTTTCTTTTCCTTAAATATTTTAATTAAATAACATAATATTCTGATTTTTGCTAAAATACCGATTTGCCCTTTTTAAAAAATCGGGATATTACATTGAATCACCGAGAACGAGGTCTTCCAAGCCCTGTCCATGGCTGTTTTCAGGCCACTTTTGACGGGAACGTCCTTTGCACTAATGAATTTTCCGATCGAACTTTGATTACAAGTTTCCACGCCTTCCGAGAAATCTTCACGAAATACGCCTAGTGAGGTTGATTCGTCCGTCGGAGTTCAAGGTTGCTTAGAATGGATTTCATGTCGAAGGCCATCACCCGGGTGGAGGAGGATGGTTCGGCAGCTCGAAAGGAGAAGGAGGCTCTAGTCGTAGAGGTGAGAAGCCCTAAAGAGGATTATTATTATTATTTTGAGTGGTCGCAGATTATTAGATGATAATTATAATTAACAATGTAAAAATGTATTGTATCCAGTGGCAGATTTGCCTTTACACCTTTGCTTCAAATGGATAAGTATATCATTAAAATGATAAAATTACTTAAGTTTTATCCAAAAAAAAAAATTTAAAATTTACGGACACTGTTACCAAAAAACCTTTAAGAAAATTATGGACATCAATTTAAAAAGAATAAATAAAATTACGGACATCGCTGAACAAATTTTCTGGATTTATCTCTTAGTGTATCATTTGTTATATCATAAGAAAAATACCCCATTTTTTATTGGTCGGTTTGACGAATTCATTTTTTTTTCTTCTTCTTTGTTTTCCCCACAAGAAACAAATGAATTGATTAAAAACTCAGTACGTTGTTTTTATAAAACTAAAGAGGCCTCTTCTTGTTTTTGACAAAACTCCCAAGTCCAAACTCTTGTTATATTTGTTGTATTTAGTCATTTAATATTTGCAGTTAGATTTGTCAATATTGCCAGTTGCATGTTGATAACGTACAAATGATTAGTGAGCAATTTTAAAAGGAAACTCAAAACAAGTGTTTTGAAGTGCAAAAAGTAATGCTAAAAAAATGTTAAAAAAACGTATGCTCCGGGTTTTTTTTTAAACATTCGAATGGTATGTTTTCGTATAAATTCATAATCATACTATGAAAATGTACAAAATTCTACAATAATAGATATGAAAAATATTCGAATTGATGCAGAAAATGGTACGAAATCATATGAAAAACTCATATATTACACGAAAGAAGATACATACAGTCATTATGAAAAATGGTGCAAAGTGTGAGGAAAACATTCACCTCAATTTCACAAGTTCCCCTTTTCAAATCAAACCTTAGTGCTAAATTATTGTCCCCCAAAACATGACCTCTTGGTAAAGGACTTGAGTGCAGTTGTATATTAAGTCGCAATGTGGAGGTTCGAACCCCGTAAAAAGGAGACTTCTTTCGGTTCTAAGGTATAACCGCAAGCTAACGACTCTCAACCACTAGGTTACCTTATTAAAATATTCACTCATCTCGTGGAACAAGAGAATAGGGACCCTTGTGGTTAGAGTTTAACCATTTTTTTTAGTGCTAAATTACTCACTTCCCATGATCATTTGAGTTCCTCCTCTCACCCTAAGTTAAGCCCTACAGACTTTGCCAAGATGGTAGAGAGAGGAGGTGTCCCCTTCAACACCATTGATGTTGTTGAGTCTTTGTCCTTGGGGGTTGTTCAGTCGTTGAGTCAGATTATGGACTCCTCCTAAAGTGCCCAACATGTGCTCGACAAAATATTTGTAAGAAAAACAAATGCAAACCAAGACTCCATTTGTTGGTTATATGGTCCAACTGTTGCTTACTGAAGAAAGTGAATCACAATTCACTTTCTGAATCAATCAACAATCAGAAAATAGGGTTTTTGCTCAAAAAAACAGAGAGAGATTTTGGGGAAGAACTTTCCCGTATTTTTGTTTTTTTTGATATTATCTCTAAAATTGTCTTTTACAACAAATGTAAAAATAACTTAAATATTAAACTGCTAACCTATTACAAAACGCCACGTGGCAAAATAAGGAAATAGATTTTGGGGAAGAACTATCCCGTATTTTTGTTTTTTTGATATTATCTAAAATTGTCTTTTACAACAAATGTAAAAATAACTTAAATATTAAACTGCTAACCTATTACAAAACGCCACGTGGCAAAATAAGGAAATAATAAAAACAATATATTTTTATACTCTAATACCCCCCCCCCCCTCAAGATGGGCCTGGGGAGCTGTAAATGTCTGTCAAATTTAAACAGTGCAACAGAGACTGGAACAGAGGCCCATCAAGGGCTTTGGTGAATACATCCGCAAGCTGCTGCAAAGTAGGCACTGAAACAAGGCGAACCAGACCATCTTGCAACTTTCCCCAACTACATGACAATCTATTTCAATGTGCTTCGTCTGTTCATGAAACACAGGATTCCGAGCTAAATAAATGACACTCATATTATCACAATGCAGTGACATAGGCTTGGGAAAAGGAAGCTGAAAATCTTGAGCTAGATAACACAACCATTGGATCTCGCACACTGCTGAAGCTAAAGAGCGATACTCCGCCTCAGTTGAACTGCGGGAAACAATCGTTTGTTTCTTCGATTTCCAGGAAACCAGGGAATGCCCAATGAACATGCAATATCCGGTTATACTACGCCTTGTATATTTACAAGACCCCCAATCAGAATCAGCAAACGCAGTGAGTTGTATCGGATTGTCATTTGCATAGAAGAGGCCTTTTCCAGGAGAGGTTTTGATATAACGCAACACTTGTTGGGCTGCATGGAAATGATGGATCGTAGGAGCATCTAAAAATTGACTCAATTGTTGAGTGGCAAAACTAATGTCAGGGCGGGTAATAGTCAAATAAAGTAGTTTACCGACTAAGCTATGGTACAAAGTGTTGTCACTCGGAAGAGTAGAATCACCATGAAACAGAGCAATCTTGGACTTCATAGGTGTTGTAGCACCCTTACAGTCAAGCATATTAAAGGTCTCCAACAAATTCAGAGCATATTTGCGTTGAGACACTACCAGACCAGCACTAGATCTAGAAATTTCAAGACCCAGAAAATATTTTAAGGTACCAAGGTCTTTGATCTTGAACAAGGCATGAAGATGAGCCTTAAGCTCTTGAATCAAGGGCATATAATCTCCATCCAAGACAATGTCATCTACGTAAGCTAAAGCAATCAAAAAATGTGACCCCTCAACCTTAATGAACATGCTGTGGTCATCACTAGACTGTCTATAACCAAGATCTTGGAGAGTTGAAGTAAGTTTTTGGTTCCATTGACGACTTGCCTGTTTTAAACCGTAAAGGGACTTGTTCAATTTACAAACCTGTTTACCCGAAGTATGAAAACCTGGTGGTGGTTTCATATATACCTCTTCACTCAACTCACCATGCAAAAAAGCATTGTTCACGTCCAGCTGATGCAAAAACCAACCTTTCGAAGCTGCAATAGCCAAAAGACTACGAATGGTGGTAACTTTCGCAACGGGGGAAAAAGTTTCTTCATAGTCTATCCCTTGCGTTTGGGTATACCCTTTTGCAACTAACCTAGCTTTATAACGTTCGACTGTCCCATCAGAATTGTATTTAACTTTGTAAACCCCCATTTACATCCAATAGGTTTCTTACCCTCCGGTAAATCAACCAAATCCCAAGTATGTGTTGACTCTAAGGCATTGATCTCTTGTTTCATGGCCTCATGCCATTCAGGAAAAAAGGACTGCTTGAGTATATGTTTGGGGTTCAGTAACCTTATCTATAGCACAAATGAAATTGGAATGTGGGAGAGAGATTCTGGAATAGTCCAGAACAGAGTCTAATGTGTGTGGAGAGGGGTGCTTCTGTGTTTGGGCACAAACATAATCATGAAGGTGTGCTGGGGGTCTTCTAGACCTGGCTGGTCTAGGCTGAATATGAGGTTCTACCACTTGGGAAGGACTGTTGGGGTGATAATATGCAGTGGAATCTGAAGTGGAGGTACTGACGGGATCATTTTCTAGATCATGGGTGTTGTTGTCATAAGAATCAAAGAAACTGGTATCATGGGAAACTGGCATGGTGACAGGGGAGTCATTGGTGCAGTTCTGAAAATTTTGAGTAAAAGGAAAAATAAGTTCATGAAAGACTACATCCCTGGAAATGAAAATCTCTTTGGTGATCAAATCAAGCAAAACATAGCCCTTAGTGGTATCTGACATACCCAAGTTGACACATGTTCTAGCTCTAGTGTCAAATTTACTCCTGTCCCTAGTTAGACTAGAGGCAAAAACAAGACACCCAAAAACTCTTAATCTTGTTAATTCAGGATGTCTGTTGTATAACCTTTGATAGGGTGTTGACTCATCTAAGAGTGGTGTAGGTGTAAGCTTGATAAGCTTGACAGCATGCAATATGCAATGTCCCCAATAAACAATAGGAAGATTAGCCTGGAAAAGTAACCCCCTTGCTACATTAAGAATATCCTGATGTTTCCTCTCCACCACTCCATTTTGTTGTGGTGTGGAAACACAGCTTTCTTGGTGGATAATACCCTTCTCCCCATAGAATTCTGGCCACCTAAATTCTGCCCCATTGTCAGTTCTTATAGTCTTTATACTACCCTTAAACTGTGTGCACACATATGCACAAAAGCTCTGAATTAAGGGTCTAACCTCTGCCTTACTTTTTAACAAGAAGACCCAAGTGTAACGACTAAAATCATCCACCACTGTCAGAAAATAATGATGTCCATACACTGTGCAATGTCTATATGGGCCCCACAGATCCATATGAATTAGTTCAAAACAATTATCTACCACAGTACCACTTAAAGGAAAAGACAATCGTTTCATTTTGGCATGGGGACATACAAAACATATACTATCAGATAGAACAATATCATTACACAGTCTTTTAGCTATACTCATACGCTGTTGTGACATGTGGCCTAGCCTCAAATGCCACAGGAGGTCTTTATTATGAGGTACATGCAGAATGCTGTTGCTGGAACTTGTGCATACAGCTTTATTAAACTTGGACTGTGTGACATTGTTGCTATCAGGATGCAACAGATAAAGGCCAGCTCTTTTCTTAGCTATACCAATCATCTGCCCATTGCTCCTGACCTGTATGCAACACAGCCCATCCATGAAAACAACACAGAATTTTCTGTCAGCTGTCAGCTTTCCCAAAGAAATCAAGTTGTAGCAAAATTTAGGCACATATAACACTCCATATAGGGTCAGGTCTTTAGTCACTTTAACATTTCCTATATGAGTAACTTGGACTGACTCTCCATTAGGCAAGTTCACTGACACTCCATACACCTTAGATATACTACTGAAAACATTCATGGAACAAGCAACATGGTTTGTTGCCCCAGAATCAAGAATCCAGGAGTTAGTAACCTTACCTTGCAGCTCTGAATCATCTTGCTTAAAATTTGCTGCCATTACTGTGGTCTGATTAACAGCAGGTTGCACTTTGTCATCAAGGTTCACTTGGTCTAAGAACTTAGATAGCTTCTGCAACTGCTGAGTTGTGAGTCCAATTCCAGCCTCTACATTCTTTCCATATTCTGTGCTCTGAACAGACTGACTTCCTGAAGCTTCTTCACCTTCAACCAGATTTATTCTCCTCTTTGGCTTCCATCCTGGTGGAAAAACGTTCTTCCTATAGCAGTTGTCAATGGTATGACCTTTGTATCCACAAAAAATGCATTGACCCTTGCGTTCCTGTCCATACTTTTGACCTCCTTCCCAATTGGATTGGTTCCTATCTCCCCCAAAACCAACAGAATAACTTTTATCACCTCCATATCCAGAATATCCCCTTCCAGTGTTGCCATCAAAATAAGACTTGTTTCCAAACACATTAGGTTGCACTTGTTGTGGATGAGTAGCCGTATATTACATCTGTCTCTCATACTGAATGCACATAGCAAATGCCTCAGTTATGTTGGGCAATGGTTTCATCATGAACACTTATGACCTAACCGGTGCAAATCCTTCATTTAATCCTTTCATGAATCTGATTACATATTGATTCAATATATCATACAAAAGTAGGTATGACCTGGCAAGTGCACTTGACTACATATTCACAACTAGGAATAGGCTTCAGGATCATAATTTCATCCATCACAGGCTTCAATCGAGCAAAATAATCAGTAACTGATTGACTACCTTGAGTTATCTGGCTAATTTCTTCCAGTAGATCCGATAAGCGAAGCGAATCCATATTCGAGTATCTTCGTCTCAGATCTTCCCAAATCTCACGAGCGTTGTTCAACCAGAGCACAGACCTTTGAATCGAAGGTGTAACTGTCTTCATAATCCAAGACATAACGGTTGTATCACATTGATTCCAGCGGAACATCATCCTCTCATCATCAGTAGGCTTTGGCGTGAACCGTCCACAAAACCTAATTTGTTCTTGAAATCAACACCATTCGCATAGCTCTACTCCATGCATGATAATTTTTGCCGTCAAGCGGCGGATCTACCAACACCAGAGCCGGATTTTCATTCGGATGTAAGAAAAAAGGACTCGAAGTCTCGATCTCACGATTTTGTCGATCTGCAGCCATTTGAAAACAAATCGAAGAATACCAAGGAAAAACAAACGAAAAAGGCTAGAAAAACACAATCGAAGGTTCCTAATCTTTCTCTGATACCATGAAGAAAGTGAATCACAATTCACAATTCACTTTCTGAATCAATCAACAATCAGAAAATAGGGTTTTTGCTCAAAAAAACAGAGAGAGATTTTGGGGAAGAACTTTCCCGTATTTTTGTTTTTTTGATATTATCTCTAAAATTGTCTTTTACAACAAATGTAAAAATAACTTAAATATTAAAGTGCTAACCTATTACAAAACGCCACGTGGCAAAATAAGGAAATAATAAAAACAATATATTTTTATACTCTAATACTTACCATAAAATTTCTACCAAAGTACTTAACCACCACAAAAATACATATCATAGAAAACATCACTTGCTGCATGACGCAGGGACGGAAGGCGGATCCACCTATATAGTACCGGCTACCGGGTGCTGACGCCCTGATGAATTATATATATAAAGAAAAGGATTAGCATTGCAAAAAAAGGATTACAATAATAATAATAATAATAATAATAAATATGCTATTTACGTACGTGTTTCTCAATAAATGAATACATTAAATCATTATCTCAACAATAATCATTATCTCATTAATAATAATTCATTATGTCCACAATTTAATATATTTTCAAACGTAAGTGACTAATGTCATAGAAAAGAATGTGTAATATTTTTTTTTTTTTGCGGGCACGTGTACTAATTTCTATGTCTACCGTCTACAAGACGCCATCATTATATTATATTATATTGTATAATTTATTTTGTCTAATCAATTCAATCATTTTTGTCATTACACTAACTCAATGATTATCATAGATAAAAGCATAAAATGATAGGATTGATTAAATAATTATCTCATTGTTATATTATATAATTAAATTTATCTTATCAATTTTTTTCTTTTTCTCATTACAATAAATCAATATTGATAGAGCAGCACACGTGAATGATTTCCTATCTAGATCAATAATCAATTTTCTTCAAAAAAATCAATGATCAATTCGTTACTATTCTATTCTTTTTCTATTCTAAATATTTCTTTCTCATACCATTGATAGGATTTTCCTTCCCCTTTCTTATAAAAATATACTCGCACGTTGAATTATGACCTATCATGCACCACTATCATCTTATTTTTTGTTGTCACAAGATTCTATATATTCAGCGCCGGCCCACCTTGAAATCGGAGGAGGCGGTGGTCTTAGGCCCAACGGTGCCAGGAGCCCAACATTACATATTTCGCTAAAAGAAAAAAAATTCCGTGTAAATCTTATCCGATCCAACCTAAAATAACGAGTTTATTTTTTTCATTGATGAAGGCCCAAAAAAATTTACTCGAATCAATAAGGGCCAAAACAAATTATAAATGCCTAATTCGACGACTTGGCCTTAGGCCCAAAAAAACACCAGGGCCGGCCCTGTAAATATTTTATTCCTTTTGGCGGTCTTTCGGATCAAAGGAGACACTATTTGTCATCATCTTAGATTAGAGGTTAGCATCTAAAATAGTCATTAGAAATAATGTGTATTACTTTTGCTAGGGACGTGAGGTTTTTCTAGACATTAAACGCTATTGCTTCAAGTAACAAACTCGAAACATATTCCAATTAGGTTTTGATGTTGTGTGCATATATATAATACTATTAATCCTGGTGCGCTTCGTTTCAATTTTCATCGTTAGATTTATTGTTTGCAAGTGGATTTCGTTAAACCGGTTTGTGTTAACTTCTGTTTTAGTTTGTTTGTTTTTTGGGTTTTATTTTATATTGGAATTTTTTTAAATGCAAAAAAAGACAAATAATTACCAACCTCAATGGGGCCTGTGCAAATAAGTAAATAGATAGATGGAGAGATACCAACCAGGGAGGTCCTAGGGTTCTTATTTGTAGAGATCAACTTCAGGGATGACCTCAAGTTCAATGTTACAACAAGGACATGCACATACTCTACGTTAATTACAACGCAACTTAGAGTAGGAACACTCCACATTTAGTGCACTTTCTTAGTATAATTTAAATCGTTATTCAATGTGTAATAATGGAATCAATTGTGAAGGTAATTAAGATGATGCAATTACCATCCTCAAAGACAGTGGTGCATCTCACACTTTCCTAGACCAACATGTTGCCAAGGAGGTGTAGTGTGACATAATTGACTCACCACATGTTAATAATCACAGTAGTAGATACGAACAGAATGATGAGTGAGTTTAAGTGTCCTAACTTGCCATGGATCATGCAAGGGGTTAAGTTCCAATAAGATGTGAGATTGATCAAGTTGAGAGGATGTGACATGATATTAAGGGTGGATTGGATGAAATCGTACAATCTAATGGTCTTGACTTCAACAAAACATAGATGGTTTTCACTAACAAGAGAGAACAAATTAAGCCGAGAAGCTACACATAAGAGGCTTAAATTAAGATTATAAAATCATTACAAGGAACTGAGAAAAGGGAACTATGGACTCTTGGTGCTAAAATATGATATAAAAACATGCCATGAATCTTGTGCGTATTGAACTTACTCATGTTCTAGAAGAGTATCATGACGTGTTTGCAAATTTCCAAGCATTGTCATCGAAGAAAGGCAATGAGCATCCCATAAATTTTAAAGAAGGTGTTGGACCTGTGAAACTAAAACCTAATAAGTATGCTAATTATCAAAAGGATAAAATAGAGTAGTTGGTGGATCAAATACTACTACGGGGAATTATACTGCACAATAGTAGTCCATTTACATCACTCTTGCTCCTTGTGAAAAATAAAAATGGTACCTTGAGATGTTGTGTGGATTACAGAAGGTTGAATGACTTGACTGTCAAAGATACCTACCGTATTTATCTAATTGCTGAATTGAAGATGAATTAGAGAGTGCTAGGGCATTTTCAAGAATAGACTTGAGGTCTGGATTCCATCAGATTCGATGACGGAAGATTATGTCCAGAAGCCTTTGTAACTCATCATAGCCGGTTAAAATTCAAAGTGATGCCATTTGGGCTAGCAAATTCCCCAACCACATTCCAAAGAAGTATGATTGAGATGTTGATACCTTTACTGAGGAAGTTTGTGCTGGTATTTTTTTATGACACCTTAATCTTCAGCCCTGACATGGCTTCCCACATACATCTTAAATTGGTTCTAGAAGTTTTAAAGAAGAACCAATACTATGCTAAATTGTCCACATGCTCTTTTGGACAAACCAAAGTAGAATACTTAAGTCATATCATACAAGAGGGTGAAGTGCATGCTGACCCAAGAAAGATTTAAGCCATGTTGGATTGGAACCAGCCCTATAATGTGGCTGAACCGAGAGGGTTTTTAGGCCTAACAGGTTTTTATAGGAAATTTGTGCCCTATTGTAGGATTATTGTTAAGCCCTAGAATATCCTAATCAAGAAAAATGGGTTTTGTTGATCACAAAGTGCCTCTAAAGCATTCTAGAAACTCAGTGAGACCATGTGAAAATCACAAGAACTTTTCTTCCCAGATTTTGGAATTCCATTTTGATTTTTGCAATGAAACAGATGCATGTGGAAAAGGCTTAGGAGCTGTTTTACTACAAAACAAGAAACTTGTGACTTATCTAAGCAAGGCCTTCGACTATAAGAAGATGAGATTGTTCATCTACGAGAAGAAACTCCTGACACTCTCCATTGCAATAACTAAATGGAAACCATGTATTCAAGGCATGCGTTTTGTCATCAAAATTGGTCAATGGAGTATGAAGTTCATTCTGGATCGGAGGGCCACTACTGCACTACAAAAAAAAAAGGGTGACCAAGTTACTTGGGTTGGATTTCACTATTGTGTACACAAAGAGAAGTGAAAATGTAGAGGTTTATGCATTGTACATACACCGTGTGTTGTGAGGAACAATATCCTCTTCTTGGATGCAAAAAGTAACAACCAACTACAAAGGTGACATAGATGTGGAGGAAAATTTTCGGGCACTGATGATTAGTACAACCTTAAATCCCCTCTACATTATGCATCATGAGATTCCTTAACTACAAAAAGGAGGATATACATAGGAACCCCATGAAGGTTTGAGATCCTTTTTTTTGCGAATTTTGAGATCCAAATTGACAGGGAAGTTGCACTTAAGTCCAATAGGGGTCATTTAAGGGTCAGGGCATGTTATAGAAGGATTAAGAGACATTTTATTGGCCCCACCTTAAGAAGGATGTTCAAGAAATGATCCAAAGGTATATAACTTGTAAGTAGTGCAAAAGTCTACATGATAAACTTCAAGAATTGCTCCACCCATTACCAGTCCCAACTCAGCATGGATTTTATAAATGGATTCCCTAAGTCTAAAGGAAAGGAAGTCATCATGGTAGTAGTAGACAGACTGGCCAAATTCAACCACTTTATAACACTTGAGAAGAAGAGGCAAATAGCATCACAAAATTGTGGAATAATGCATTGATGATACTTAAACAAACAATATAAATACCCTTCAAATAAATTAATACGGTTTTTTGCTTGTACAATTAGTTTATCATAGAATAAATATAATTCATTAACACTCATGTGACACAATTAATGATCCTATGTCTTTAAGATTATTAAATTTGACCGATAATAAATTATTTAACAAATAGTATTTGCGGTTGTAATCAAATGTAAGTATACAATATACGTAATTAAAACATTACACATTTTTTGGACATATTATATTTTGATTATATTTTTTTAGGTTAGAAGGAACTTAGAAACAGATACTTGAGACAAATCTTCACTCGATACCAATAAAATACATGATTTTATGACTAAAAAAGCTTATCGTATTTAAAAGAATGAAAATGTAACATGACAAGCTTGATTCAATGCCCATGAGTAAGAGAAATAAATTAATTCTACCAAACAAAAAGTTAGTGTATAACAATTGTCGTTGTTTAACATATAATTATTTATAAATTAAGTGCATGGTCAACAATATACGTATGATATTAAAAAAAGTTAGCCTAACACGTGCAAAGCATGTGCCTTTTGCTAGCACGGTTAAACCTCCCGAAGGTGATGCATATAAGAGGGTCAATTAAACCTCCCGAAGGTTTTATGATCGTTTACAAAGAACAATTGGTGGGAGATTTACGCTTGCCTTTGAATCCAGCACTCATACATGTTTAGAGATTTGTGTAGAGAATTTTAAGTATCTATTCTTATATGTTTCATTATGTTGTAACAATAGACGTGTTTATAATGTTATGTTGTTTAGATTTTGTTTGTATTGATATTTATTCCATAATTGAATTTATAATTGAAACAATCAACTCATACAAGGTTATCATTATTCATTATACTATTATTTCATGGGCAAGGGTCCAAAAGGACACAAAATAGACTTAATTAGGCAAATAGGACACTAAGGAATTTTATTTGGTTATAATGACACAAATTAGATAGAAAGACTCAAATACCTTTAATGAAGAAGAAAAAAAAAGGAGAGATGAGACGTACCTGAAGCTGAATGTGTTGTTTTTTATGAAACACGATGTTGTTTGTTTTTTTTTTATTCATTTTTATTTATGAAACGTACGCGGTTGTTTGTTTGTTGTTTTTTATTATTATTATTATTATCTATTTTCTGGACGTGAATATTTTTTAATTATTTTTTTCTGGACGGTGAATTTGTTTTCTATTGATCACCATGATGCAATGACCACCATGATACATTGACTACCGCGATGCATTGACCACCGTGATGCAGTGACCACCCCGATGCATTGACCACCCCGATGCATTGACCGTGATGAAGTGACACCGCAATGCAGTGACCACCGCGATGCACTGAAAACCGCGATTCATTGACCACCACGATGAAGTGACCACCGCGATGAAATGACACCGCGATGCGGTGACACGCGATGCATTGATCACCGCGATGGCGTGACCAATGCGATGCAGTTACCACCCCCGATGCAGAAACACCACAATGCAGTTACCACCCCCGATGCAGAGACACCGCGATGCAGTTACCACCTCCGATCAGTGACCACCCCGATGCAACGACCACCGCGATGCATTGACAACCGTGATGCATTGACCACATCGATGTAGAGACACCGCGATGAAGTGACACCGTGATACAGAGACACCGTGGCGAAGTAACACCGCGATGCAGAGACACCACGATGTAGAGATATCGCCATTAAGAGACACTGCGACGATAAAGTGACACCGCAATGCAAAATCACCACGATGTAGAGACGGAGCGATGAAGTGACACTGCGATGCAGTGACCACCCCCGATGTAGAGACACCCCCGATGCAAAGACACCGCGATGCAAAGACACCCCGATGCAAAGACACCCGATGTAGAGACGCCTCGATGAAGTGACACCACGATGCATTGACCACCACAGGTCCATTGACTACCCCGATACGGTGGCCAACCACGATGCAACGGTCATCCCCGATGCAATGACCACCCCCAAAGCAAAGAGACCGCAATGCAGTGACCACCCCCGATGCAGAGACGCGGCGGCAGAGACACCACGATGCATTGACCACCCCAGGTCCATTAACTACCCCGATCAGTGGCCACCCCCGATGCGGTGACCACCCTTGATGCAGAGACACCCCGATGCAGTGACTACCCCTAATGCAGAGACACCACGATGCGGTGACACTGCATTGCAGGGACGCGGCGATGCAGAGACACCGCGATGTTATGTCATTTGACAATGTAGAGACACCACGATGAAGTGACACCGCAATGGAGAGACACCGCGATGAAGTGACACCGCGATGCAGTGACCAACCCCGATGCAGAGTGTAGAGACATCGCGATGTTATGACATTTAACGATGCAGAGGCACCACGATGAAGTGACATTGCATTGCAGAGACACCGCGATGTAGAGACATCGCAATGTTATGACATTTGACGATGCAGATACACCGCGATGCAGAGACATCGCAATGAAGTGACACCGCGATGTAGAGACACGGCGATGAAGTGACACCGCTATGCGGATACACGGCATTGAAGTGGCACCACGATGCGGAGACACCACGATGGAGTGACACCGCGATGCAGCAACATCCCGATGGCATATTTTTCCGACTTAATTTCAGAAAATCGATTTCTTTTATTTATAAAATCGACTTCAAACGGTTGTATTGCGGTTGAGCAAAAAATTGTACACCCAACAACCATGGACAATGACATTAGTAACGATTTATTCGGTGACATGAACTTTTGAAAGGATTTATGTAGTGACATTTGATTTTTTCTCATACAACATTATTTCTGAAAATCGAAATTTTCTTCGCAAAATCGACGCGATGCAATGCCAAAAAATCACATTGTTAAAGAATGACAAGTATATGCACCTGGAAGACACCCTAAGGTGATCAAAATCCACTAGAATTGCCTATGCCAATCCCAGGGCACATGAATCCAAAAAATGACTTCAAAGAGCCACCAATAAGCACTACCACAAAAGCAATGCCCAAACATCATGGGGCAAGAGAAGCACCAAAAAGAGTTCATCATCATAAAAAAACTATCCTTTTTTATACACCTTGTTCTGCTGGAATGATCCATGAACATAAATTAAACTCTTCACTAAACCAGCAACAACATTAAAAGCAACAGCAGCAGTTGTAGCAGCATTAGAAATACAGTCAGGTGTAGGAGAAGCAATAACAGTAGTCTTGCCCACAACATGAGCATCATTTTTCCCAACACAAGGTGCAGCAGAAACAGTAGCAGCAACAGGCAAAACAGTGGTGATCAAATCAGTAGCGAGAACATTTTCTTGAACAAGAACTTTTTCAGAAAGATTTCCCAAATCAGTTCCCACAGTAGCAGCAGCAACATGAGAATTCACACCAGCAGCCTCTGCCATCCCAACAACAATATTTGTATCCAAACAAGCAGCAACAACACCAGCAGCCTTAGGCTTATTAGCAGGCAAGTTCTGATTCAAAACAAGAGGCATCATTGACCTGTTAACATAAAGCTTTGGCTTATTACTCTCAGAGCCATCACAAGTATCATAATTGTGACCAAATTTCATACACTTTGAACAGAATTTGGGGGCATCTTCATTGAGAATAGGCTGCAGAAGTAGCTCACTTTCAAGCAAATTGATAGGAATCAACCTAGGCCTAGGCATAGCAAAATCAACCTCCACCAGGCACCTTGCAAAACTTATTCTCTTTTTAGTAGCAGTAAGCAAATCAGAATATTGAGGAACACCCACAAACGAGCAGAATTTACTCAAAGATACATCATTCCAAAGGGGAAGGGGGAGATTGGGTAATTGAATCCAAATAGGAACAATTGCCAAATCCTTCATGCTAAAATTAAAAAATCCAGGCATTTTCTTTAGCAAAAGGTGCCTACCATATGCAAAATAAGGACCATCTTGCAAAACACAGTCAAGGTCTTCTAGTTTCTCAAAGGTGAACACAATCCACCCTGAAGCATGATAAAGCATGATACAAGTAACTGCATTTCTTTGGCCAAGACTTTACTAACTTATGAACGCCTTCCCTCCCAGGAAACTTGGAGGAAAAGTGCCAATCAAGCTCAAGGATTCCATGTCATCGTGGTAAAATTCATTCTCAGAGAACTCAACTGAAGTGGAAGACACTCCATTGGAATTCTTTCTCAATCTAAAAACCTCAGGGGTAAACACTCTGTTGGTAGAAAACAAGTTTGCCCATGAACCCTTAGCGACCACATTTCCGGAAGAATTGACTGCAGCATTCCCAGAAGGAGGTGCACAAACATTTTTATTAACCACATTCTTACTAACAATAGGACCATTACCCCCAACAGAATTACCCACACTATTATCAACAATCACCGGAGGTGAAGGCATCAAATGAGCAATAATTGCAGGAAGTGAATTAGATACCTTAGTAGCAGCATCGGGTGTAACAATCGATTCACCCACCAATGAAGCATTCAAAGGAGGCTGAATTGCAGCGAGTACCTTTCCAGATTTCAACATCATTGAAGAAGAAACAGGAGCAGCCCCGGCCACAAAGAAACAAAAGAGTCTGAATTTTGAACCGGAGAAACCAAGTTTCCGACAATGGGCTTATCTATATCACCAGAAGTTGAAGTTGTCGTAGGCGGAAGAGCTAAAACGGTGGAATTTACATCAGAATCGGAGGAACGAGCAACTAATGCTTAGGGTTCCTTCGATTTTTCTTACCCATGGAACAAAGAAGCAAAACGAACAGAAAGCGGCACAAGAAAAGCTCAGAGAAAAAGGAAAGCCGGCAGGAGATAGGCAAGAGCCATAGCCGCCGGTGAGAGAAACTTCTCTCTAGAATCCTACTACTATTGAGATATTTTCCCCGATGATTAGCTCTATTGCCTATGGGTAATATAGGAAAAGTAAATGAAATGTGTCCTTATAAACGATTATCTTTTTTAGGTGTCCTAAGTGCCTAATTAACTCTTCAAACCAGTCCTTATAAACAAATATCCAATATTTTATAAGTTAAACACGTACTTAACAATAATGTTAAATTTCATTTCAATAAATCAAATTAACTAACACGTGCAACGCACGTACATTTTGCTAGTATATATATATATATATATATATATATATATATATATATATATATATATATATATATATATACTAAAAGTGTGAGTGTGTTTCCTCAAAAAGTGTTTCTTCCTAAAAAGTGTTTCTCTCTAATTTAAATTAATTAATCGTTATTAAAATAAAACCATAAAACCGAAAAATAATTAATTAAAAAGAAAAAAATGAAATAACATTTTTTAAAAAATAAATCAATCAATATCCTTGATTGCAAATCAAATAGAAAAATAAAAACTAAAATCAATCAAATTAAATAAGCATAATCATAATTAAAATAAATCCAAAGAACCGGAAAACAATCAATTAAAAATATAAAAATGCAAAAAAAAATAAAAATAAATAATCAATCAAGATCCTTGATTAATATGCAAATAAAAAAATGAAATAAATATGATTGAAAATCAAATACAAAAACAAAATAAAAGATTAAAAGAAAAAAATCAATCAAGATCCTTGGTCAAAAATCAATTAAAAACACATCTCTACTATTCTAAAAACGTGTGGTGAGACGATGTTGGGTGTGTAAATCATATAGAGCTTTGAGTGTAAACATATTGAATGTGCTTCTCCTAAAAAGTTTTTCTCCAAACTAATTTGTTTCATTTAATATAATAATCATTGATAGGTATTAAATAACATAGATGATTAGTGTGTTGATCTAGATGGATAATGTATTAGTCATTATCAACTTATAGAAATAGAAAAATAATATAAGTGCGATTGTGTTTCTTCTCTATATATTTCCCTTAAAAATATTTATCCCTAATAAAATTTCTCATTAAATATAACACATGGTCAAATATTTGTAAATGACATTGATAAAAGGTGTGTGAATGAAGATAAGATAAAGATGCGTCTCTAGAAAGAAAAAGAAAAAAACATTATGCTCTTGAGTTTGGTTTGATGAGTTATACATTCTTGTGCTATATAACTTTTTAAGGCTATGTATTCACCCCCAAAAGTCGGTATAATTTTAATAGTAGTATCAGAATTTTTGAACAAGAGCCTTAAAAGGCATAAAAACACCAATCACACCATATTTACGAATAAATAGATAGAACCATGTATCCTATGAAAAGATTATCAACAAAATTATATACAACACAATTGGGGATGTCCAAATATGAGTGAAAATAATCTCTAGGTGTTTGGAAAAACATAAAATAGAAGTAGCAAAAGAAAGTTTGTGATTTTTATTCTCTAAACAAGAAAAACAACATGAAGAAGCAATTGTGGTGGCAACTCCTAGATCATTTTGGGAAAAAATTGGCTTGAAGAATGGGAGTAGCTGGGTGACAAAGACGATGATGCCAAGCACTTATTGATGTTTTATTCACCGCGAAAAGCTAGAAGGGGGGAGTTTGTCCATCCATACAATCCGTTTTTAACTGGTCATGGCGCATCATAAGAGAACTGATCCGAAAATCCTTCAAATAAATTTAGAGAGTAAGAATTCAAAAGAAACATTATGGACATGACAAAGCTAAGAAATAGATAATAAATTACGAGACATGATGGGAATACAACGAACATCGACATGGGTGAGATCGGTCACCGTACACGTGACACTTATGAGGCCTCACATAGAGTGATAAATGTCATACCAGCATATATGACGACATGGACACAACTTGATATTGGGCCTCAACTAGCAACATCTATCTTTAGTAAAACGTAGGCCACCCTTATATCATTAACCGACATGATTCATTCCATCCTTTGTCCGACATGGCGCATGTCCCCTTCTGTCCCTTATAGCCGGCAAGATGCAAGACGTCTACGGTTTTTTTATTATCGACGTCGTGCAGGCCACCTCGGTCATTTATGCTCAATACAATACAGTTCATCCTCGACCTCATGAAACGATTATATTCTCTTCAATAAGCGTTCCAGACTTCACGCAGACATTACTCCACGATAGTAACTGCTGTAATGATGGCTTTGAAATTTACGTTCCGTTATAGCCCGAGCCATAACTACTCCATAACATGCTTCATTACATCAATACATGGTACACTACCTTGACCGCGACTTCAATGCATCATAATTCACTCCCCGTGAGGGAGAGTTATATAAAAGATCATCATCCTCAATTACAAGGTATTCAGATTATACGCTAGCTATACATCCACGCGTATTATCTCAATAGAAATTCTTCCATTCAAATATTGACTTGAGCATTAGAGTGTCCCCCCGGAGGCAAGTTTCAGGACCCCTCACGTTATTGTGTATTTTGTAGGCCCGCTCTCAAATCCACTCGAAAAGTTGTTTGGATCATCACCCGGAGATTCATTTACATGAATATCAACTCAATTGTAACCCAAACGACTTGAGACACCGTCAAACACCGGACCTTTGTCCGGATGCATAAGAAGTCAACAACTTCGCCATAATATAATATTAATATAGTGGTTGTCCCTCTCACGAGCCACTTCAATGTAAATAAGTTGAAGGCATAGAGAGAAAAATAGAACCTATGTGTGTGATGGAAATATTATTTCCATCACCAACCATTATGTCTACGGAGCTAGAATAAGGCGTGTTTAATGTCAAATCACTGAGATGAGTGGTAACATGATCCGTTGCACCACTATCAAGAAGCCATGGAGAAGATGACGAAGCATCCAAATGTGTTAAAAGGACGCAATGTTGAAGGGCTGGACAAAATGAGATTTTTTTTAGGAGGTTGAACATGGTAAGAACTACACCATTCATCTGAATGTCCTTTGCACTTAGCACACTGGAAATACCCAAGTAAGTTTTTTAGGGCAAAACTTGAGCAAACTGCATCAGAGAAAGTATTTTGTGCATGTTCTTAAGAATTAAGAATAGTAAGACGTGGAAACAAACTAGCGCTAGGAGAGGGATGTCATACAACCGAATGAGTTGTAGCAAGACCAGAAAAGGCGACCGGTTGCATCTTAAACGGAAGAGTCTTATAATTAATTAGCTTTTCATGGAGCTCTTCAAAATCAATAAGGGTGTCACGTGATTGAACATCCTTAGCCAACTCTTTATAATCATCTCCCAAATAGTTCGAAATAAGATTCACAAGATCATCCGTATATGTCAACTAATTCATCAGCTTTAGTTTTTACAACATTAAGATAGTTAGAAATTGTTTGAGAACCTTTTTACATAGATTTGAGGTATTGTTTAATTTATTTTATTCGTCCATGGGTCGGCTTTGCATATGTATCATATAAAGTAGTTCATGCCTCATGAGAAGTCTTTGCTTGAGTGATAAACGGAATGATATTTTGAGAAAGAGAAGAACTAAGGGCATTTAAGATGAGTCGATCATGTCTAATCCAAAGATATTATGACAAATAAAATTGAGGACGAAGAGTAGTTCCAGGCTGCATAATCCATATGTTAAATAGGAACGCATTTATTATGCGGGGGGATATGTTGGATTGATATGCATGGTTTCGGCAACTTCCCCAGTTAAATAAGAACAATGAAAGTATAGCTTAGAAAATAATTGAATGATATAGTTTTAATGACTAAAATATATCTCTAACCATTTACAACCTACAATAAAATTATATATATGGTTTCAACATTCTTCCTAACATACTAATTAAATTGAATCTTAGATACACACATAAAATGTTTAAAATATACTGATCATTATCTAAAATGTTACTTTGTTTAAAAGTATTACTTTACAATTACTAAAGTATATTCATAGCTAAGATACAATAAACATATAAAATTATATGTAAAATGAAACCCACCTGCCATGCTTAGTGCATGCATTTATCAAAATGAGTTGTTTAGAGTAAGAATGTCGCAAATGTTATAAAACTAAGAGGATAATGGAGGAAGAACAAGAGGAAATGCAAGTATAGAAGAAGGGAAAATTGCTTGTGTATTATTCCAATGATATAAGGGGGTATTTATACTAGAGATTACAATGTGAACACAATAATCTGAATTAATCACAAATCTACTTAAATCAATCAGAATAATAGATAATCCATCAATGATATTATTTCATAACACTCCCCCTTGGATATCTATTATTTAAACATACAACAGATATGATATGCCTCATTAAAACCTTACTAAGAGAAAACCCAGTGGGAAAAAAAAATCTTAGTTAAGGAAAAAGAGTACATATTTATCTGGTTGATTTACTCCCCCTGAACCAAGCGTCAATTTCGATATTTCAATTGCTGCATCCCAATGCTCTTCAATGGTCTTTCAAATGTTGCAGTCGACACTGTCTTGATAAATAATTATCGGTTGACCGGATCTGTTGCACATCAATCTCCTCATTCTTTTGCAAATCATGAGTAAAGAATAACTTGGGTGAAATATGTTTTGTTAATCTCCATTAATATAGCCTCACTTCAATTGAGATATGCAAGATGCATTGTCTTCATGCAATTAAATAATTTCCATTCTCATCTAGACAATGTCTCAATTAATTGTCTCGATCGTAGTTGCATAACGTATATGTCATGTACTATTAACTTTGCTAGAAAAACCCAGGGGGAAAAAAACTAGACAAGGTAAATAGTTCATGTCATATGCGTTTCTATGTGTTGCACTGACTGTCTCATTAAAAACCTTTAACTAAGAAAACCCTTTGGGAAAAACTTGGTTAAAGGGAAAAAGAGTACAATCATTGGTTTTAAGACCAAATCCACACAAAAGTTTTGAAGTTGTCGCTCTTCCTGACGACAACAATCTTTCAAATGTACACATTCCATTATTATAAACACTTATTATCCAAAACCGATGTAGGAATAATCTTAGTGAACAAATCTATGAGATTGTCACTTGAGCGTACTTTTGCATATCACTCTTTTTAGAGTTTATTGGATAGTCGAATGTAGGGGCTAATAAGCGTCATTCCCACTACTAACTTATGCAACACATGCAACACAATCAACACCGTAATTAGCTAAATAATGGGGGAAGTAATATAATCGAAATTTGCATGCATATATTTCCACTATCATGCATCGTAATTCCTTAAAATTTATGACATTAACCATGCATTACTTACATATTCCTTTCTCAATAGGAATCTACTCAACTGGTCATACTACATTCAACATGAATGATAACGACCTTAACCATATGCATGTTGCGATTGTCATATTAATTCATTTCTGAAATCCACCAAGGATTTTCATATCAATATTAATGTCTAACGACCCGTAAATATACCGTCATGACATAAAGTTACTGCCGGATATATTAGTTAGCGGAATATTATATTATCTATAATGGGAGAATATATTTGATCATTAACAAACAAATATTTCCAATTCAAACTCAACCTCAATTGCTTATTTCATTTTTACCTAGTCTGAGTGTTTATGGCACTCTGCGAATGACTTAGGTACTGGATCCAGATATAATAATAGCAATTAAAGAGGCAAATATGTCGTCGACGACTATTATATTTTATTATAATTTCTCCCATAAAATTCATTGCTAATTCGATATTAGCATAAACCAATTCCTTATCAATGTATGGATTGGTTGTTCCGCAACCCCAATATTTAATCATTTGATGCACGTGCAATTTTTGTTTTGGGGTTTTCGTCTACAAGACGAATCTCTTTAAGAGATTTCATGAGTGATTGAATATCAATAATAAATTGATCATTCTTCCGCGGATTTTTATCTTTAACACCGATCGGTCTTCTACGCTTCTGGCGTAGCGAAATATCTTTAATCATACTGTTGGTGCATTTATAAATAATCACTCATTTAATTTCAATATAGGCATCGGCATATTACTTGTTAAATACTACAAGTAAGATTATTTTCGCAGTTCAGTTAAACTGATGCGTGGAAGATCGTTTATCTTGTTAAAATTTCTCGGCATTCTTTTATTCTAACATGAGATTTTCTTTATCTCCCCCTAATGCCGAGAATCGATCTTCATCGAACATGTAGCACCGAGCTATACATTGATGCTTTTTTTTTATTCGCTTCATGCGATTTACACATATAAAACATAGTGGTTTCAATTAAATATCTCATTCTATGAGATTTTTGAAAGCAATATCTCTCTTGCGCTTCATGCGTTTAATATATCACTATGTGATTTTAGATTCTTCAAGAATCGTTCGAAAAAATTCACGTTATATTTAGAGAAATCACTAGAATGAGACAACGAACTTTTGGTTCGTTTCTCCTCTTTCTCGGAAAATATTTGATATATGCAAAATGTGCATAATCTACCCTTCGTGGGTTTCATGTAAATGAATAATATATGAACTCATGGTTCATATATGTCCATATTTGTCACGAGATATAATGGATTTTCCTCCTCTCATGCTCGGACAACACTTTTTCACTATCGGTATCTAGAAAATTTGCAATTACCCGTGACGGATTCAACATTTTAATGTTAGAGATCCTCTTATGCGGGTATCAACAAATTTCTTTAATATTTTCCGATTTGGGGAGAAGCATTATCTCCTTTAGAGATATTTTATCAATTCTCACAATGCTTATTAGGATTATTAAGTCAAGCAGATTTTGAAATTAATAATAATATTCACAATTAAACAACACAATGTATCATGATTCCTAAGACAAACAATTCATATGGGATTTATTACTAGAACAACTCAAGGAATCCTTGATAACTGAAAAGTCGGTAAAAATTATATGTCAATAGACACTATATTACCAAAATGTGATCACTTACATAATAAATGGCAGCAACTTTTCTCGACTAAATGCATGTTTCTATCGTATATTATGAATAGATAAATCATGCATTACATAGAACATAGTATTAAAGATGATTTGATCTAATAATGCGTTCAACTTCTCAAAAATAATGAGAATTCAAAATATTTTTTAAGAATTAAGTCATAGTCTATCAAATTCTAATATTTTAGTGAATTAATATGTTGAAATGAATTGTATATTGAAGAAATCTTCACCGTTGGTTAGAAAATTGAATTAGTATAAATCGATTTTCTACAAATTGAGAATATCAATTGAAACTGTGTAAATCTATTCTTAAGCAAAAGGTGTATCAACTAAGATGCTCACGAAAATTGGCATCGAAAGATACATTTTAAGTTCAACACATTTAATCATTTTATTTAGCCATAAGCGAAAATCAAAACGATCATTGAAAATAGAATAAAGTCTTATCAATAGACTAAGTGTAGAGCATCCTAAACAAAGAGTTTTGGATCTATAATTATTATTATAACATACTAACCCATATCATATCATTTTCAATGCAGCTACCATTTTACATCATTAACACATATCATTATCAATGTAGCTAGGAGAGTATTTTATATGAGTCAAAGAAGAATTCATCTTAATGCCCATAAATAAAACCAACCCATCATATATAAAAATCACCATTTTATTACTAAAATAGAAATTACCTCAAAACTGCGTCAACTTAGAGGAATTTTACATACCACAACATAAAAGAATTACCAACCATCGAGCAAAAGGATACAATCAACATACGCCAACTAACTTCATGTTGTGAAGCCTACTAACTTCAAATTGTGATATCAGTGGCATATCAAAATCAACTAAAATATTGGCCTTCTCTTAATTAATATACCAAAATATTGGCCTTCTCTTAATTAATATATGGCCTTGTCTCAATTAATATATGGCATTATATGCCTTTTCTCAACTATGTCATGATTGTCGTTGTGAAAGGAAACATATTTTCCACGACCGCATCCACGACCACTGCCTCTACCAAGACCTCCAGGGCGACCACGGCCATGACCAAAATTGGAATATTATGCCGTGGCCAAAATTCGATTATATTCACTCCAGAGAATGGACTGGCACCAATATTGATTTTCAATAACAAATCTTTTTTTTTTTCTCAGCGAACAATGGACATGCGGTGAGATCAACTCATCAGCCAGCAATATGAGTACAATGAGATCAGAATATCTCTTGAGACATTTCTCGGGATATTGCTGCTGCCGTAGCACTGTCACTTACACCATATTATTTCAATCATGGTGCAATAAAAATGCCTGAATTAACCGATTTAAAATCCTGCATTCGCAGGTTGAACCAATCATGTATGGCTTTCGTTAAAACGACCAATCTCAAGTGGTTGAACCATTATTTCAAATGGTTGCACAAGTCGAACCCTTTTTTTTTAAACGGTTCCATACTTCATACGGATCTTTCGCCGTTAAATAATCATAGTCGAACATTTTTTTTTCAAACGGTTCCATAATTCATACATGGCAATATTAACGTTTGATCAATCATTCTCTGGAGCATGTCCTTTTGAATGGACTTAATGGCCTTATTTATTAATGTAATGACATGTCGGCATTATTTTTCAAATTCACTCATTTATGTGAATTTCATGTCCACTTTCGTCAATTCTCGACATGTCAACTTTTGTGAATTTTATATTCACTTTTACGAGCTTTACATATTTAAATGAACTTCGTGTCCATTATATGCTCGTTCAATGTATTGATCATCTCCAAATAATCAAGTTTTTTTCAAAATTGTCAAAAGGACAAGACGCTATTGCGTTAGGTAAAATTAAATTGTATCCATCTCATATAGAATATGGAATTGTATGGTAATATTTTAATCATTACAAAATAAATTAAACAAGCAAAATTTTACCTTAATATTTATTTCTTTCTTGGATCAATCTTCTCTCCCTTTTTTTTTTTTTTTCACACCGATTAAACTAACAATTTTGTTTCAACCATATCATCTTTCTCCTGGTGATATAATGCATCTGTCCAATATAAATGACGTCGGTGAAAAATAATATAAAATTTTAGACAAGGCAAAAGAATTACACGATTTCCATAGTTCCGTTTTTCAATCAGAATCATGTATTAAACTGCACCAGCTCCTCATCAAAATTAATTAGTTAAATCGCTTCCCGAAAACTTTTGATTTATATTCATACATCCTGTTGTTCCAAAAAGATCAAATAAAGGTTGAACAAAAGTGTATAAATTATATTGCATAAAAATAGAATAGAGCTAATGAAACTATGAATTGAGCAGAGGCTCGGTGTGCACAAGTGGATCTTTTATGACGTTTCATATTCTAAGTAATATATAGATCTTAAAGATTCAAAAAGAATACTTCCCCTTCGATTATTATATATGCCTGCCACATATATTGACGATTGATTATCTTTTGTGGTTCACCCTCAGATCCTGTACTGAATATCATATTGCGGGACAGATCCACCTCCGTGATGATGCACCATTGATCGCCGGCGAATTAGTGAGGTTGGTGATGACAAGATGAACAAGAAGTTTGTGAATCGGTGAAATTGTGTTTGTCAATTTACGCTGAATGAGACTCGTGGTTAGAGACTCGTGCTGATAACGTGTTATAAAACTAAGAGGATAATGGAGGAAGAACAAGAGGAAATGCAAGTATAGAAGAAGGAAAATTGCTTGTGTATTATTCCAATGATATAAGGGGGTATTTATAGTAGAGATTACAATGTGAACACAATAATCAATTAATCACAAATCTACTTAAATCAATCGAATAATAGATAATCCATCAATGATATTATTTCATAACAGCAAAAGTTTATTAATATTTTTTTTTTTTGTAAATGACCACAGGTTTACTAGATAATTATGAAAAACATATTCTCAATATATATTAAATACACAGATTTGTAAATTCTGAATGTTATTATATTTAAAAGTGTGATTAATGTATTGATCACATGCATTTATAAATTCAAAATACTAAAAAAAAAATACATAAGATCATTTTGTATAATTATTGATGCTAGAATATTTATATTTAATGTGAAATAAATACGTAATAAATTATGTATTGATTAATATTGTTATTTATAAAATTTTAAATGTTTCATTTGACTAAAACACGTGCGGATACACGTACATGTTACTAGTATATATATATATATATATATATATAGGGGGGTGGGCAATTAAGTTTTAGAAGAATGATTTAGACACAGAATTCATCCACATAAATCATCCACACAACACTTTATAACCACACATTTTAACACTTAAAAGGAAAACAAAATAACACAAAAATTCTGGACCACAAATCCACTTTTTATGTGGATGGGTTGGGGATGAGGAGTTGTGCCTTAATCATTTTTCTAAGTTTTATTTTATTTATTTAGTTAGATACATCAGGTATTAAGAATCGCCTTCGGTGACTCTTTTCTCTAAATGTCAGAAGCTTTAACAAAAACGCTAGAATATGTACAAGTATGAAGAGCAAAGATCAAGATGCCAATTCAGCAGCATAAATCAAAGTTAATACATATGAATAATAATAATAATAACTAGAACATCAGCCAGAAAATTTACAATATCATGAAATCATCCCAAAAAGGAAGGCTTTGTTTAATCAGAAAACGAGAGATCAAAACGAAAACTTTAAATTAAAACAGTATCTTTATATTTCTAGAGAATGATATGACATACAAGTTAGTTCACAACCTTGTGAACTTACCAATTCAATCTTCAGAAATTAGATTTGATCTAAGTCTCTGAATGCTGAACACAAAAACAGACCACCAATTAAGCACATTGCCAGTACCTTTTTGCAGCCAAATGCTTAGGAAAGACATGGAACAGCAACAAAATGCAGTAAATCCGCAGCAGAATCGAACAAGCCCATCAGTGTCCACAACATTGATTATTGATCAAGACTCTAAAGGCTAAATCTTGAGAGGTGGGCTATCCAGAACCCATAACATTATAGAAAACAATATCAGCTACTAAAGTCTAACATAACCATACAACTAAACACCGAGATATAAAAGAACCCGCGCCAATGCTGAAGCTTTTGTGTTATGTATGGCTGCCAGCAGTAATAATAATAGTTAAAAAAGTAGTCTCTCTTTCTCTATGCACAATTAGAACTTATGAAGTTCTTAATCTCCTCCATTAGGCTAAAGAAATGTTCGTTATTCGGCAAGAAGAAGAAACCAATGGTAGCCTCTTTCAGATAAAGAAGCTTCACTTCTTGCCCAGATCTTTTAAGCCCATTAACATATGCCAATTGCCAATCTTGAACAAGATCCAAACCAGGCACAACAACTAAGCTTTTTGGAAACTTAAGCCCTTCAAGGCTTCTTCCTCTTGGACCGAATATATTACAGGCAGGATGGTCTCTATCTTCACCTTCTGGTAAAAAAGCTCTCCAATACCAATCCCTATCTCGAAGTCTCACAAAGTATTTCCCATCTAATCTCTTTTCAGGTTCGGTCCTCTCTTCTCCACCAAACAATGGCTGAAGTAGAATGTTTCCCAACACTTCAACACCTTCATCAGCAGCCCTTACAGCAACATGATGTGCAATATTACCACCAGAACTGTCACCAGCCATGTAGACATGAACCTTCGAATCCTTCCCGCTTCGAAGCCAAGGTCTTGAGTGAACCCAATTTAGTGCAGTCCAACCATCATTATAAGCACAAGGGTAACGATATTCCGGAGATCTTCGGTAATTCACAGACACCACAACTGCTTTGCAAGTATTAACCAATCTGCGGCATAGGGTGTCGTAAATAGCACTATTAGCAGAGGAATGAGCAAAGCTTCCTCCATGGAAGAAGAGAATTACAGGGACTACATCCACTGTGCTCAAAGGCTTTTCAAGTTCAATCTTTCCCCATTGATCTTGATTTTCAGGGGCAGGACGGTAAACTCGATTCAGAAGGCTTGTAGCTCGATCAACTACATCAAATGAATATACTCCATCCACTGGCATAGTGTTTGCAGGAACCTTGCGGTCAAGAAACTCCGCCAGTTCACGGTTAAACGTGCCATCAGGACGGCGAAGCATGTTGTAAGCTAGCTTGAAGTTGGATATGAGAACCCATGTATTCAGGGGAACTACTTTCTGCAAATGACACATACACACCAAACATCAGAAACCAGAGGTACTGAAACAAAACAACCCAAAAAGCACCGAATTGGAGAAGCAAACAGATAATTTGTAAAAGCTTTCTGGTTCTGCTGCAACAATTATGTAAAGTAGACAAAAGAAGAAGAAAACAGCTAAAGATCCCCAATTTAGAAAAGGTAAAGATCAAAACTTTGTCCACTTGAAAAATAGCCATGGTAAAACAGAGCAATCTCAATTGGAAAGTAAAATAAAAATAAAAATCAGAGGAAATTCTACATAACCCCAGGTCAATGGTTCTTCACCAAGATCAGGCACGGAGTTATCAAGAAAAGAAAAAAAGGTACAAATAACTACCTTAGATTCGCTCGCGTTGATTTCACCACTGCCCACCATGATTGCTATTCAAAATCCACCCTCTTCAGACAAAATTAAAGGCTCAACTTGATCTTCAAAAAGATGATTTTTTCACTTTCTCATAACAAACCAGCTACCCAAAAGCAAGCAATCGATACTATGTAAGAAGAAGATTATATCTATCAAATTCCAAAAAGGTGTTCGGATTCCTCGACGAAAAGACGTTTGGAACAAAAAGAGATGCTCCGGAAATAATAAGACCGACGTTTCACACTTCACAGATACAAAAGAAGAAGACGACGAAGACAATTAGCACACCAAAATACACGCCAGATATTTCGGGTATTTAAGCTGCACAGAAAAAGAGTGATGGAAGGAGAGAGAGGAGGGTGATAGGAGACAGAAAGAAAGCTGATGAAGTATTAAGTAGAAGGAAAGGAGGAAAAACAAAAATAAAGGTGATAAAGAGGGGTCCCCGGGGTCCTGGGGGTGGGGGGTTGGTGGGAGGGTTGGGGAGAAGGATCAAAACGCAACGAAACGACGGAGGAGGAGGACGGAGACGTAAGAGAGGACAAAGGTACGGCAGAAATGAAGTATTGGGAAAAGACCCACCGTTTTTAGGCACATCGAAAATGTGTAAACATTTGTATCCTAAACTTTTTCAATTTATTAGTTTTTGGATGAAAGAAATTAAATTTTAGAATCCATCTATAATTAGAAAAAACAATGATAGAAGCTTAATTTAAGTGTCAATTTTGGGAAAAACACGTTTTACCTTCTTGTGGTTTACCAATCGAACTCTTCGCTCCCTCGTAGTTTAAATATATATTATTTACCTTTTTGGGTTTTCCATAAACCTTTACTTATCAATTCCGATAGAATCCATGTGAATATTCTACCTGAATATTCTTGTTTATTATTTTAATTTACCTAACAAACCACAAGAGGTAATGTGTTTGTATACCGCCACCGTTTTCAAGTGTGATAAAACTTGAAATCGGTTGTAAATTGTGCTTGTATTATTAGTAATTTATACTTTAGTAATTTTGTTACTATAAAAGTATGTAATTTTCTCCCGACTGATACAAGAGGTTTTTTTTTTTAGGAAGCCACTCAATTTTATTAATCAAACCTAGTCTGTTAAAACAATGGAAGTTACATTAGTCGAGGGATGTGCTCCATGCTCCCCAATCTATGACTCCCAATGAGTCAACTCCTAGTCTAGCTAGCAAGTGAGCCGGTACATTGCCGGTACGTTTAACAAAAGAAAAACAAACTGAGGAAAATGTGGCCGCCTCCACAGGACAATCCTACAATAGACCGCCAAAAGATGAGAAGTCGTCCTCCCGACAGTAAGCCGCTAGACACAAACCAAACTGTCACTCTCCACGATCAACGTAGATAGGCCATAAGTGTCCCTAGCTTTGCAGGTACCGTTGAGTCCTGGCTCGGGCAATTATCTTGGGCTTCCTTACATGACAGGCCGTAATAAGCGCTAAGTGTTTGGATTCTTATGGGAGAAAATTTGGAAAAAGTTATCGAGTTGGAAGGATAAGCTTCTCTTCCCGGCTGGCAAAGAGGTTATGATTAAATCGACGTTACAGGCTATTCCCATTTTTATTATGCAGTGTTTTAAGGTTCCGATAACGATATTACAGGAACAGGAGAAGGAGATTCGAGTTTTTTGCTTGGGGGTATAGGGCAAAAACGGAAGATTCATTGGAAGAATTGGGAAATATGTTGTATGTCGAAGACCCTGGGAGGTTTGGGGTTCAGAGATTTAGAATGCTTCAATCTAGCTCTCTTGGCAAAACAAGCCTGGCGAATTCACCTTCATCCAGGGTCGCTCCGTACTAGCACATTCTTAGCGGCTCCTCGTACGTCAAGGCCGTCGTTTTTGTGGCGGAGCATTCTTGAGGGGAAAGACCTATTGATGAGTGGGCTTCGGTGGCAAATTGAGGATGACTCCTCTGTGTTTGTTTTTCATGATGCTTAGGTGGATCTTCTCTGTGTTTGTGTAATGTCGTTATTCACATTAACTGAAGTTTGTCTCTTTAGTTGGAATATTTGTACTCTGATAATAGAGTATTTGATGTAACGATCTATTACACAGGCAGGAGTAGAATAGTAACATATTGCTTGGCACGTGTTCAATCCAAGACCAATTGAACACAAAAGCTCATGTGGGTGTGATATTACACATTAAAGAGCGGAACAAATACAATATAAAAGCAAAAGAATTGAAACATCAATAAATACACAACATTGGTAAGACTTTGAACTGAAAAGATTGAGCAATTTTTTTTTTTGTCTATATCAGCATTCTACCACTGAGCCGACCGGCTTTACTACTAAGCCGGTAGAGGTTAATTGGCCTGGGTCAGTACCTCATGCTTCACGACTTGCTACAACTCTAACATGCATAATCTTATCCACTAACAAAAAGCTGAATGCCAACAACTAGTCTACCCTATGTCATTACTTACTAGAACAAAAGAATAACTGATCGAAATGAAACAATTATCAACTAAATGACACAGCCTCTAAAAAGAAATAAAGAACATTTGGAATGAAATATTGAAATAAGAAGAACATCATATGGACATAATCTCTAAGATGCATATGAAAACCGGTCCTCATCAAGCTAGCTCTTCTATCCCATATGGCTCTACAGTCGTGTCCTAAAATTGTTAAATAAGGTATAAGCTCGACAACTCATTAAGAGAAATATGATCTAAAAGAAACTACGGAAATATCTAATAAAAATATAATGTTAAAAGTATAGCATAATAAAAATTGGTGTATTATGGAGGGAATAAATGAAAAAAGCGTGACACCTACGTACGTTGCATCCTATTAAAAGTAATGAAATGAAGTGAACTACTTGAACTGCATTATATTACTTGAATTAAGACAAATGCCGGCCCTTATTTACTTATTTGAGTCATTAATTACATTGCTAGTGATGTGTATTCCTTCAATTAATGACTGCATGACCAAACATTATTTTCCCAGCGCAGCAAGGGGGAGTGTGTGTTAGATTGCCCATAATTTACTACTATTATCTTTGTATATAGTTGTATTAATTACACGGTAAGAATTAATTATCTTCTCTTATTCCACAACTTTACAAACTCCAACCCCCCTACCCCCCTCTTTCACTCAAAGAAAATAGCACCAAACCAATTAAGTTAAAATTTAGAAAAAGAAAGGTAATTTCTACAACTAGATAACGATGTTGTTGTCCGTTTAAGTGTGTCTCTTTACAATATCTAATTACTAGTTTGGACGGATGACGACTCTTGTCAATGCATGTTTCGATTCCCGTTTTCAACGTTGTCTTTGCTTACCAAACTTGTTTGTATAATTTATTCGCTTTGAAATTTGTCCATATGTATGCATGTGTAGTAGTAGATACTCTTCTCTAGCGTTTTTCCTATAAAACACACTAATTAAATTTAATTATTTTGTGAATTTAATGTACAAATCGTAACATACATTATTAAAATAGTCTACACGCATCATGTTGATTCTTGCGCTGTTTTCTTGTGTGGGATGCAAAATGATGAGTCTTTCCTATGTTTGTTTCTTTTCCTTTTGATCCATGAACCTCATGCAAAATGATGAGTCTTTTCCTTTTATTCGTTTATCGATAAATGAATAAATTAATATTATGCATCTAGTCTGTAGAAATGTTATGGAGATAGAACATCTTTTGAACTATCCTAGTGAGAATGATGTTGTGATGGAATCACCCACAGATGATGAAATTATTCAAGCTTTGATGAATACGTCTAATGATGATGAGAATGATCCTGAACCGGACGATAGTTCGGTTTTACTCAATGTTTCATCGAAAGAAGACTTTCAAGCAACTATCACCTTACATAACTACTTGCTACAACATTAAAAAATATTCCTAAAGTTGTGTATGCTCTACAAAAAGTTAAAGATGATATCGAATTTGGTTTAGCCACTAAGAAGAAACAAGTTACTCTAGATGCATATTTTCAGAAAATATGAAGTGAAATGTAAAATTTTGAAAATATGTAAGTTTAATATATAAATTTCTAACTCGAATTATGCATTTATTATTTTATATTTTTATTAGGCTTTACTGTATTCAATTTCTTTTTATTACTTAATGCATTTAGCGAAATTATTACTTTAGTACACATGCCCAAGTCGAGACCGAAAGAAATTATTATCTTAGTGAGGATATTACTTTATCGGATATTTATTTATCGAGAGTTTACTGTAGTTGATTGGGAAAAAGATTCTCAAACTTATTGTTAAAATGAAAGTTTGGAGTGAAAGCTTTGATTTTCTTATCTTTTACCTTATTAATCCAAGATTATTTGACATATATATCCTCAGTGTCGGTATATATATATATATATATATATATATATATATATATATATATATATATATATATATATAGTGATTTTTATGATGCATTGGTTGTAGGAAGGTTGTATCGTAAGCATACTTTAGAATGATTCATTTTAACTCTCTTTCACATAATACACTTTTGGCGTGTGTGAGAGGTTAAAAATGAAAGGGAAAGATGCCACTTGACAACCTTCATACAACTAACACAGATCATAAAGTTTATATATATATATATATATATATATATATATATATATATATATATATATATATATAAAGCGGCATTACTAAATCTTTTTGTTTTTTTGTTTTTCGAGGAAAGACATTACTAACTCTTTAAATTTGTTCCTATGCCTTCATTGGATATTTTTCAGTTTTACTACAAAAATACTCTATTCATATATAAGTTTTCTACACATAAAAATATGTATTAATCTCACTTTGCTAGATTTTTTCACGCTTGCGTGTATTAAAAGTATGTATACAACAACACTTTTTTTTTTTGTGACAAACAATAGTATAGTAAAAAAACTGTTTTTCTTGTATTGTATGTGATCAATCAACTAAAAGAGAAAATGATAAATACATACTTCTAGTTGTTGGAATGGATGCCTTATACAATGGCGTAAAGGTCTTGAACCACATTTTAAGTTATTAAAAACCGGGGTAGGGAAGTAAATGAAACATCTATACATACACCACCATTGTGACAGCTTACGTATCTGGATATGAAATCAAGTTGTCGTAGTTCTTAGAAAGAATTGATCATACATTTGCACTACATGAATAAATATTTATATATGTGAAGAGACGTTAAGGGTCATGTCCGAAATACCACGAATGTTTCCGTATCAAAGTGGTTCTTGAGCTTTGTGAGTATAGAGAGAAAAAAATCATGAAACATATATCATATTTCAAAGACGAGGCGACCACATGTCATAATGTGTTTAAAGGCTTTGAACGTACAAGACTATAAACTTTTAAGCTCTTCCCCAACTTTAAAGGGTTGAAGTCTAAAAACAAATGTGTCTTGAGCCCCGTAGCCTATCTACACTCTGAGCCCTCAGACCTTTGGTAGCTAGTGTTTTCAAGGTACAAAACCTTCAAACCGTAGCTAACTATTCTTAAAAACCCGAATTAAGGACTTAAGCCATTCGAAGGCCAGCCGAATTGTGATAAGCGGATAAAGTCATTGAACCTATCACGAGATGCATATGTCACTATGATAAATATTTACCCATCACATTACATTCATATTGATACACATGCAATAAATAATCTTCATCTTTTGTTTAGCTACAACATCTCATACTATATATTCACACTTTAGTCACATTCTCATCCTTAACGTTATCTCTATACTACATTCTAATATTTAAATATATGTATATATGTGGATATTACATTAGATATAGTGATGAACAAATTGAACATATCTCATTTCTAAAATAAAAATAAAAAGTAATGGTGATTTGGGGTGAGTTCAATGCATAGTGGGATCAAAAATCATATTTTGATACCTATACATATATTTTGTTATATCAATTTTTCATCTCCAACCATAGATATCAAAATTTGGTTTAGATAACCATATGTATCAATAATTAGTAGTATCATCTTTTTTTTTTTTTTTGATTTGATTAAATTTATAAATGTTTCTAACATTATCGATTCTATAAAATAATAATATCATACTTGTTACAATTGTTAATTTTCACCAAAATTTCTCCCACCCACGTGCATGAAGAAGTTCATAAAAGTTTTTAGCCGTGGTCTCCAATATGATATGTCTAATATTACCATATCAATTTTATAATACCCTTTATTTTTTATTTCATTGTAGACTAAAACCTTCACATGATAAGTATCAAAATTGATTTCAATTTCTACTATTAGACTTGAGTCACTTGACCTTACATTTCTCCGATTAAAAAAAAGTTTATTGTTAAAAATGACAATTTAAACATAAAAATATGTAATGAGGACAGTAGAATGTTTTTTCGGGTAAAAAAAACATGTGAGGTCAGTTTCACATTTTCACTGCAGGAAACAGTGGGTTTAGGATTATAAATAGTGAATTTATTCTTATCGCCCATTTTATATATTCACTGTCATGATTTTTATTTTTCTCCTTTTTTTCTTGTCATTTTAAACCACTTCTTCTTGTGTCGAAGCAATGATTGCCACATCTAAAAGCACGTGCCGCACATAATGAAACGCAAAGGGGAAGTAATCTTCGAGGTTTAAAAACGAATTTTTTTACCCACAAAAAAAAAAAACGAATTTTATTTTTTTCTTCTTCGGTCCTTTTATTTTTTAACCATTGTTTTTGTGGTCTTGATTTTTTTGGTAATTACGAACAAGTTTTAGGTTAAATTCTGAAAATTGTAAATTGATGAGAGATAACGCGTTAGGAATAATGTTTGGCATGTAGTGCCGATTGGTCAAAATCCACCATGCAGAAAGAGTTGCCTTCTTTTTCTTTTTCTTTTTCTTTTTCTTCTAATTTTTTAAATAGTAATAATACGGGCACAACACTTTTGTCATTACTAAAGACACAACGATCAAGGACGGAGTCATGATTTTTATCTGGGGTGGGTTAATGGATTATATCAAGTTTGTCGGGTGTGATGGATTAAGAATATTTTATGGATTAAAATGAACAACATAGATTTTATAGCGTAATAACTTTTTTTTCGGATGAGCTTAGCCCCTATATCCATAGGGTGGCTCCGCCCTTGACAACGACTATCCGCACTATTGATTAACATGAATCTAAATTGATCGTGATGTAAAGTTATTATTATCAATAATGCAGAGAACCGTTATACCAACCCTTTTATCTAAAATTCTGATGTATGGATTCTATATTAAAATGAACCGTCAAATGATTTGTATGACGATCCGTTTTAATAGAAAGCGTATAAAACAAAATCACCCATCATCATTATTTTTACAACCACAATTGTAACTCGAAAGAACCAACCTTTTATCTGTCATTTTGTCTATTCTTTTGGCCCCTACTCTATTTGTTGTTTTCTTGCTCTGTCTTTTACTTGTGGAATTGAAAAGGATGCGTCCGTGCACGACTTTCCTGCACATTTCTTTTTCTTTTGAGAGGACTTTCCTCACATTTCTAAACTCTTTTTTTATTTTTTCTTTTTTTTTTTATTTTTTTGAATGATTTTTTCTTTTAACCCATAGGAAAAAAACAGTTTTTTTTTTTTACCATCTTCTCCAAAAGAGTACGTATTTTATGACAGTAATTTACTGGATGTATTGTTTGTTGTAATTATCATACGATTGGACATGTTTTTAGTTCGTTGTACACTATGTGGCACATACACGGACAAGAGACTTTATGGTGCAACGGTTGTAAGAAGGTTGTACCAAGTGGCATACATTAGAGCATCTCATTTTTACACTCTTTCACATAATACACTTTTATCGTGTGTGAGAGGTTAGAAATGAATGATTGTAATATATGTCACTTGGTACAACCTTGCTACAACGGTTGTATTATAAAATTTGTCTACACGGACACACCGCACGACACGAAACGGACACGACACGTTATGTAAATAAGATTCAATTTATCAAGAAAAATATTCGTAAAAATCTAAAAAACTAGACAAAATAAGATATGTAGTAATACGTAAACTTTATGAATATGTAAAATAAATATTTGACCTTTATACGGTGCTAAAAGAAATTGTGATTGACCCTCAAAATATAACAAATTATGAAAAATGATTGTTTATTAAAAAAAACATATAAATTTAATACGACGTATTAATTATTAAATTATTATAGAAATGAAAATCATGTATTTTAACGTTTTCATTGAAAAAAACTTAAATAAGAAAAACAAAATTTAAAAAGTTGAGTTCAAGAGGGGAGTGTCGATAGCGTGTTGGAGGCGTGTCGGATATTAAAATTTTAAATAATATTATTTTAATGAGCCGACAAGTGTCGAAGCGTGTCGGTCGCCTGTCGTGTCGGAAATGTGTCGGACACGGCGCGCTAATTGAAGTGTCGGTGCTTCATAGGTCTACATGCTATTGATTTTGCCTTAATTTTCTTTTTTTGCCTTTAAATTTTTATTTTTATTTTAAGAAACAAATTCTTAAATTAAACTTGTGGAAACCCCCCTCAAAAAAAAAAAAACTTGTGGAACCCAATCCCCGAATGATCTTTTGACCGCTGCTCTAGCGGATATGGTGCAATAAATCTCGTTGGTTCTTTAAGAAAAAAAAGTTGAACGTTCTATCGATGATTAAGTTACAAAATCCTATATGACTTAATTGCCCATGAGGTTTTTAAGTTCTATTATTTTTCCTTCATTATCTCTTTTTTAGCAAATAATTGAGAGTAAGATGTACACGAGTCGAATCTGGGTTTGATTGATGCTCTGATCGAGTCAAGCTAACATACTAAAAGTATTCTCAAATTCAAGATTAAGTATGCGTTTGTTAAACATTAGCTCGAGTTGAAATGGAATTCCGTTTAAGTATGTGTTAGCATGCATCGAGAAACATTCATGTATATTTTCCTAATATAATAAATATGTATTCAAGTTTGTTCACGAGTTGTCGATTCGAATATCGCATTACTCATACGTGGTTATTTAAGATTCAAGTCCAATCGAATTTAAGTTTGAGCTAATTTAGCCTAGTCAAATCGAATACTAGTCAATCCGATCACAAATGAACTACTCATAACTCATACAAATACAATGTAATAACATAATAATGAATTATAATACCCGCACTATATATAATATGATATCCTTGCATACGTGGGAAATTTGGAATTACATGTCCCCATTCTGTAGTTGACGGAGAAACACAATTTTGTATATGTATCGTAATATTGCAAAAATAAGAAAAAAGGGATGTAGCTCAAATGGTAGAGCGCTCGCTTTGCATGCGAGAGGCACAGGGTTCGATCCCCTGCATCTCCACCACTATTTTGAAATAAGCCGCTGGCATCGGATGGACGTTAATTTTATTATTCAAAGTTGTCGTCGACACCTTTGTTTTTAAAGAAGGAAAGTTGTTTTGTTTGAACTGTGCCTGCAATTAGATTTGAAAATTCTTTCAGAGTTTCTTTCTTTTTATTGTGCCAAACATATGTGTATATTTCCCAGCAAAGCAACACAATGCTGGTTGATACCAATTGCAATGAAAAAAGCCCACGTTAAAATTCTGATTAAACGAAGAAAGGAGCAACGACAATGACGCAAGGAAGAGGAGAAACGTAATCTTTCAAAATCGAGGTTGATCGATCGAGCTTTTGTGTAGACGATAGTAGAAGATTTTGGTCACCACGAGAAGATGATCGTTTCTATACAAACGGTTTGATAAATGGTAAGCTTTCGATTCTAGCCCTAGTTTAGAATTCATGAGTTCTTGAGGATTGAACCTGCATTTTCGGTGTTTGGATAGTTGGCTAATCGTAGTTCGTAATTTGAATCGTAGGGTATTTGTAGAGGCGTTGGAGTTGAGAATTCAAGGCGTTGTTTTGGGATTTGCTTTCAATTTCGTTTACAAAAGATCAAGGTAATGGGGTGTTCTTCAATCGGTGTTTCATTGTGTTATTGTTAATCGGTATAGTAAACTGTTAATGCATCACTTAGAACGATAATGTACTGTGCGTAACAATTTTATTCTGGGATATCCGTATGTTCGTCCGGTGCTATGGAGTGCTGTTCTACTTTTAGTTTGAGGAAAACCATAGTAATTCATATTATTATTAGTATATTATTGCTTTCCTGTTGAAATTGGTCCCAGGTATGCCATCGGCTCTAAATTCTCAAAGAAAGGGGTATGTTGCATGTGTATATATTACTGAATTATTATTAGTATATCATTGTTTCTCTTTATATATATTATTAAATTATTATATCAGCAATAGTAATTCATATTATTATTAGTATATTATTGCTTCCTGTTGAAATTGGTCCCAGGTATGCCATCGGCTCTAAATTATCAAAGAAAGGGTATGTTGCATGTGTATATATTACTGAATTATTATTAGTATATCATTGTTTCTCTTTATATATATTATTAAATTATTATATCTTTCTGTTGTATATGTATCCCAGGAAACATGAGCCGTAGCGTAATGTGTGTGTGTGTGTGTATATATATATATATATATATATATATATATATATATATATATATATATATATATTCTATTTACAGGGAAATTATATATGTATTTATTTGATACAGTTGAGTTAATGGATATTATGCACAACCAGGTACTATATATGTGTTTAATGGTTATAGTAAAAGGGTGATATATATTACGGTAAAAATGTATTATATCAATTTTATGCTTCTATGTGTAGTACACGATAAAATGTGGTATGCATGTCTTTTGAGACATTAATTGAACGTGGTAAAGTCTAACTTCCGACTTCAGGTGCCTTAGCATCAATCGCCACAACTGAGACCCTCTGCGGGGAGAATGTGGTAGCCCAGAAGGCGGTTGTTTAGACCTTGCGGGGTCATTGGTTTAGTAGTCATTGATGCCTTTTACAACGTGCTAGGCAGTTAATCTTGATTGTCTAGGACTAGATGTCCTTAGGAAGCCTTTTTAAGTGGAATGAACTTAGGTGGTTAGATTAACTACGTAATAAACATATGTGATGAGTCTAAAAGCTAAAACGTTGTAATTCTTGGTGAGACACATTTATGATTCGCATCATGGAATCATTTCTCATACGTAACGGACAATATTCGGGTTTTGGGAAATGTTCCACAAGGAACCATCCGTGTCATATGAGGTGCTGAATATGTCCCGGTGCATACCCATCATTCGGGCATTGCGTCCTTGAATTACAATGTAACATAATGTAACATAGATAATTGCTCGTGATGGTGCAAACAGATCTAGCAGAGGGGAGTGTATCTCAATGCAACCTATGTGGTAGAGATTGTAGAACTTATCTTGTTATGTATGATATGCTATGTTGTGTCTAACCGTTTCTTCTACCCCTTACTAAGTACGTATGTACTTACCCCATTTTCTTTATTGTCCCCACCCCGAGAAGGTGGTGTATTTGTAGGTTGTTTTCGAGGCCACTGAGGAGTGACCCTGAGATGATACAGACGGAGTTTACTTTTCTTTATTGCTTTGTAATATGGTATAGATTCTTTTATCCTTGTAATGCTAGAAATTGATGAGTCGAGTTTTTGGTTATCAACTGTAGTGGATTTATTGTATTTGACGGTTATAGTAAAGTCTTCTGATGATGTTATAGATGCAGTCTGTGTTACTTTTGATCACTTATTAGTCGTTTTAGTTACCCGAGTCTGTCGTTTTGCCTTCCGCCTTGTCTCTGATGTATGCTTACGTAAGGCTTACGTATATAATTAGATTAATTTTAATTATATGTGTGCCGGACGTACTTTTCCGAATAAGGACTCGGTATCCGGGACATGGACGTCACAATGCTATAAAGCTTTCTCATGTCTTCATATTAAATCTGATTACATGTCTTTTGTTTCCCAATTAGTAGTAAATAACTCTCTATTTGATGTTTCTTTTTCTTACTTATTGGATGAGCTATCAAGGCATGATGATCAAGATGAGCTCATTGACACACACATCAAACACCTAGAAGTGTGAAGTTAGTTAGAGCGGTTGTGAAGTTAGTTATAACCGTCTCTTACTTCATCAACACCAAAACTGAGTCTATAAATATCTTAGAGTAGCAATAGATTAGTTTTCAAGCTTTACATTCTGTAAAAACAGTTTGGTTGTACTTCCAGTTTTCATTTTACTGTAAAACACTATCAAGATGATAAACACCATTGGAATAATAATTTTTCTTCGATTATTCTTCTTCTTCATGTTTTGATTCATCAATTCTTCATGGTATCAGAGAAACAAAGCTCGTAGTAGCAGTTTCTTTGCGCTTTATCTCTGATTTCTTGGAGGTTTCGTTCCCAGTTTGTTGGAAGCCTCTGTTTTCTGTTTTCTGTTTTCTGTTTTTTTTGGTTTCTTTGTACCTGTTCTTGGAGTTATGGCCATGGATGCAGCTTAGAATCAGGTGATATTGCCAAGCAATCCGTTGTATATTCATCCAAGTGAAAATCCTTCACTTGTCTTGGTTCATCCTCCATTGAATAACAAGAATTTCCATCATTGGAGTTGGTCGATGAAGAGTCAATTGATTACAAAGAACAAACTTGGTTTCATCGATGGTACGTTGCCTAAGCCTGATTCGAATGATCCAAATCATCAGGTATGGAAACAATGTAATGCTTTTGTCAGTGCTTGGTTAGTTAATGATGTTATTCCTTCGATTGCACAGAGTATTATGTTCAAATCCACAGCTAGGGACATTTGGTTAGATCTTGAGTCCAGATTTTCCAGATTAGATGTTTTTCGTGTTTCTGATTTGTTAGAGGAAGTACATACTGTGAAGCAAGGAGAACTTGATGTCACTAGCTATTTTACTAAGGTCAAAACGATGTGGGATGAGATTGATCTTATGAGACCTACACCGGTTTGTAAGTGTGAGCCTAGATGTACTTGTGATGTTCTTAAGATTTTTGTTGGATATGCAGAAACAGAAAAGGTTGTGAGATTCTTGAAAGGTTTAAATCCTGAGTTTTACCAAGTTATGACACAGGCACAGTTGATGCAGCCTGTGCCAGATCTTCACACTGTTTTTGCCATGGCTTTAAAACTTGAAGCACAGAAAGATTATGTTTCCAGTCATCCTGTTCAGGCTCAGGTCTTCTATAACAGGTCTTTTGGTCAATCTGGTAAGGGTACTTCTCAAACTCAGACACAGCAAGCACAGAGGCCTTACACAAGTTCTGGCAATAGCAATTTCAAGAAGGGAAATCCTAGTCAAGATAGGAAGAAACTTCAGTGCACTTTCTGTGGTTTTACTGGGCATACTGTGGACAAGTGTTACAAGAAACATTGATTCCCACCTGGTTTTAAACCAAGAGGCAGAGTCAATATGGTGGATTCCACATCTGGTTATGGGAATGATAGTATCATTGGTTCTGGTTTGGATGTTAATACTAATCATGTACCTTCTGCTTCAGATGATGAGTCATTTACTTTGAATAAGGCTCAGTACAATCAACTTCTCAGGCTGCTGGACACAAACAAATCAGAGAGATTTGATCATATGGCCAACCAAGCAACTGTTTTGAGTGCCAACTTTATGCCTGCATCTGACACAGCAGGTATGCCTAAATCTGCTATATCCTGGATCATAGATTCAGGAGCCACTGATCATATTGTTAATAGGTTAGACATTCTTGCCAATGCAAGGCCTATTAGCAATATGAAGGTTGGCCTACCTAATGGTTCTACTGTTGCAGTGTCATATGTAGGTCAGGTTTCAGTATGCAATGGTTTGATATTGACTGATGTTTTGTGTATACCTGATTTTACATTCAACTTAATATCTTTGGCTAAGCTAACTGCTAATCCAGATCTTTCTATAGTTTTTGTGCTTAATAAATGCTTGATTCAGGACAAGAGACTTGGGAGTCTGATTGGATCAGCTAGCAAATCAAGAGGATTGTATGTTCTGGATAGCCCTCCCACACAGTCTATACATTTTTCTCACAAAGTTGCTGCTGTTCAAAATAAGATAGATAGTAGTGATCTTTGGCATTATAGACTAGGGCATCTTTCTCATAAAAGATTGTATGACTTACATCCTGTTTCTCATTCTGATTCTGTAAACAATATCTGTCACATTTGTCATTTAGCAAAACAGAAAAGAAGTTCTTTTCCTTTAAGTGTTTCTTCTGTTAATGGTGTTTTTGATTTGATACACATTGATATCCGGGGTCCTTACAGGCACCAGACTGTTTATGCACAGTCCTATTTCCTTACTATTGTTGATGATTACTCTAGATTCACTTGGATTTTCTTAATGAAGTGCAAGTCAGAAGCTAGAGATCTAATTAAGTCTTTCTGTCAATTTGTTTTTGTGCAGTTTAATACACATGTTAAAATCATAAGAACAGATAATGGCTATGAATTTGACATGTCAGATTTCTATAAAGAAAAGGGCATAATTCACCAAACATCTTGTGTTGATACTCCTCAACAAAATGGAATTGTTGAAAGAAAGCATCAACACATTCTCAATGTTGGGAGAGCCTTAAAATTTCAGTCTAATGTCCCTTTAAAATACTGGGGGTATTGTGTTACTCATGCTGTGACCTTGATCAACATGACACCATCTCCAATAATAGGAAATAAGACACCATACCAACTGCTCTATGGTAAAGAACCAGTGTATAATGATTTAAAAGTGTTTGGTTGCCTTGTATTTGCATCTACTCCCACTCATAATAGGTCTAAGTTTGATCCTAGGGCTAGAGAATGCATATATCTTGGTGTCCCACAATATACTAAAGGACATATTTTGCTTGATAAGTCCACTAGGAACATATTTGTCTCTAGGGATGTGAAGTTTTATGAAACTGTTTTTCCTTTACAAACTATAGACACAGGTACTTCAAGTGATTCTGTGCCCTTACCAGTGCCTTATGCATCAAGCATGGATGATTCCATACCTGCACCTGATGCTGCTGATAGTTCTTCAAATCCTGATGGTGATATGAATGATAATCCTGCACCTGATACTGATCATTCTACACAACAACCAATACAGCAACAGCCACCAGTGAGGAGATCTACAAGGACCAGATTTCAACCCTCATACTTAACAGAGTTCATCCGTCCAAAGGCAAAGTCCAAACATACAATCAACAATGTCTTAACCTATCAACATTTAACAAATAGCTACAAGAACTTTGTCTGTTTAACTGATGCTATCACGGAACCAAAGACTTACAACCAAGCAGTTAAGCATGAGTGCTGGAAGGAAGCAATGCAGAAGGAGCTGGATGCCCTACAAGCAACAAATACATGGAAAGTTGTCACTTTACCTGCTGGAAAAAGGAAGATAGGATGCAAGTGGGTATATAAGGTCAAGTATCATGCAGATGGTTCAATTGAGAGGTACAAAGCCAGATTGGTTGCTAAAGGCTATACACAGACATATGGAATAGATTATGAAGAGACTTTTTCACCTGTTGCCAAAGTCACTACAATCAGAACACTGCTAGCCCTAGCTGCATCAAAGAACCGGAACATCCACCAGATGGATGTAAACAATGCCTTCCTCCATGGTGATCTTGAGGAGGAAGTCTACATGGACTTACCACTAGGGTTTCATTCTAATATACCTAATCCAGCATGTAAACTCACTAAGTCTCTATATGGCCTAAAACAGGCTAGTAGACAATGGAACACAAAACTCACCTCAGCCTTGACAGATATGGGTTTCAAACAGTCCAAGCATGATCATAGTTTGTTTACTAAAGGAGAAGCAGACACTTTTATAGCACTACTGGTTTATGTGGATGACATTATAGCTACAAGTGCATCCATGACAGCAATCAATGAGGTCAAGCAGGTGCTACACAGTAGATTCCAGATCAAGGATATTGGAGCATTGAGATATTTCTTAGGGGTTGAGGTAGCAAGAACAGACAAAGGTATTTCCATTAATCAAAGGAAGTATGCATTAAACTTACTAGAAGAATATGGTTTTACAGAAGCAAAACCAGTAAATACACCACTCAACTCCAAACAAAAGTTAGCTGCAGGAGATTCTGAATTATTATCTGACAACACAGCATACAGAACCCTAGTAGGAAAACTCATATACTTATCATTCACCAGGCCAGACATCACTTTTGCAGTACATCAATTAAGTCAATATCTGTCAAAACCTACTGTTAATCATATGCAAGCTGCACACAGGATGCTGAGATATATTAAAATAAACCCTGCTCAAGGCTTATTCTTTCCAGCAAACAACAGACTAGAATTAAAGGGGTACACAGATTCAGATTGGGCAGGGTGTGAAGACTCCAGAAAATCTATTTCTGGATATATCATGTTTCTAGGAACAGCTCCTGTTTCATGGAAAGCAAAGAAACAGACAACAGTAGCAAAAAGCTCCTCAGAAGCAGAATATAGGGCAATGGCAACAGCCACATGTGAAGTACAGTGGCTAGTGTATATCATGAAAGACCTACAGATTCCAGTTCCATTACCAATCCTACTGTTTTGTGACAATGCAAGTGCAATACACATTGCCAAGAATCCTATTTTTCATGAAAGGACAAAGCATATTGAATTGGATTGCCATATTACAAGAGACAAGGTTAAGTCAGGGTTCTTAAAACTAATGCCAGTCAGAACAAACTCACAACTAGCAGATATTCTTACAAAAGCATTAGATGCACCTTTGTTTCACTACTTTCTCAGCAAGATAGGAACTCATTCTCTGTTTTTACCAACAGTGACACCTGATAGTTCATTGGATGAGCTATCAAGGCATGATGATCAAGATGTCCAAGCCTCACACAATTCAGCTTGAGGGGGGGTATTGGATGAGCTATCAAGGCATGATGATCAAGATGAGCTCATTGACACACACATCAAACACCTAGAAGTGTGAAGTTAGTTAGAGCGGTTGTGAAGTTAGTTATAACCGTCTCTTACTTCATCAACACCAAAACTGAGTCTATAAATATCTTAGAGTAGCAATATATTAGTTTTCAAGCTTTACATTCTGTAAAAACAGTTTGGTTGTACTTCCAGTTTTCATTTTACTGTAAAACACTATCAAGATGATAAACACCATTGGAATAATAATTTTTCTTCGATTATTCTTCTTCTTCATGTTTTGATTCATCAATTCTTCATTACTAGGCATCTCAAATGCTTAAACCCTTCATCCCTTTTCACTTTAAGAAGATTTTCAGGCGGATGATTAAATTTGTGGAGTTTACTAAAGATCAAGAGTAAGGAGTAAGGTGAAGTTGGAGTCGTAGATGCATGTATAGTTATTCATTTCTTTACGTCTTTATTTAATAAATGGTGTTGTCCCATGTAGCACATTGTTCTTTAGGAATGATCATTGGGTATTGCTCTTTTCACACAGTAGTATATTTCTATAAGGACAGTATGATGGTAAGTGTGCTTTGTAAGAAACATCTTACTTAATCACGTGTCGGACACTTGTTTTCGGTTAAGAGTTCGGTTTTCGGAATGGAATTTCACATGCCAATGGTTTCATAAATCATTTTCACTTGTTTGAGAAGAAAATACTGGTTCTGATATAAAGACTAAATAGAAGTTATATGGTTTTCAAATAGGAACAAACTTTCTGTTCATTTATTTTGAAAGGAAAAAATAATAAAAGAAACTTGTTGCTAGCCTTCATCTGGTGCCTTATATATAAAAGTTACGTTTACATTATTATAATTTTCTTATAACTAAAAGACTGTCATATGAAAAAAGGGGATGTAGCTTAAATGGTAGAGCGCTCGCTTTGCATGCGAGAGGCACGGGGTTCGATCCCCCGCATCTCCAATTTTTCTGCTTTTTTTTTCCTGCTCTGCCAATATCATGTGTGTTTAGAAAAAAAAAAACCATGTATCTACTTGACAATGTTTGGATTAAAGCTATGAATTTGTAGCTATTTCGCTAGGTAATGGATCTTTATTATTGAAGTTACCCACATAGCAAATAGGGATTGCATTTTATGAGACCTTGAAAAATGTTCGTGATCGGGATTGAATCATGATGTATGTTAGACTCGATAGTACTGATGCTTGATTCGATTATAACCCTATTTATCATGATGGGTGAAAGCTCAGTCCCCGTGAAATAGTTATGATTTTGGCAAGTAGTAGTGGACATCCAATAACACACAGTGATACAAAAGCTCGTTTAATAAAGACGATCCACTGTTTGAAGGGGTGGTGGTTGTAAAAGATATATGGAATGTAACTGAAACTATCTCGGTGTTGTACAAAGTCTGGCACATTTTGCGTCTAACTCTAACACCAAATTTGAAAGTATAACTTCTGGGTAATGAAAATCACTTACAATATGGGACAGTGGGAGAGCTATCTTGATTAAATATGCTATATCTACTTTAATTGCCTTACTATATATACTATGTCAAGCAAAACATGAAGCTTTCCAATGGCGTGACTGACAAATTAGAAGGAAATTTCTAGAGATTTTTTCTGGAGTGAGGAAGGTAATCAATGCCGAATGCATTCGGTTGCTTGGTCCAAAATATATATATATATATATATTCCTAGCTAGAGAGGTTGGTGGCCAGGGTTTAAGACGATTAGACTCATGAACATTGCTTTTCTAGCTAAACTTAATTTGTTGGGCTGTGATAACGGACATCAATTCCTTGTGGGCGGGGTTGTCTTGAAGATCTTTGTATTGTGATCATGTAACTCAGACCCTAAATCTTGCTTGTCCACTGTTTGGCGGAGCATTTGTGCTGGCAGTTTGGTTATCAAGATAGGTGTGAGCCCTTCATATGGCTTTATACCACGGCTGGTAAGTACTCGGTAAGCACGGGTTTCAAGTACATCAATTACGACTTCTTCAACCCTCTTCCATTCATCTTTCAGGGAACAAGATTCGGTTACTTAAAAGACCCACTCGAGGTAATTTTCTTCTTTCCCAAGCATGTCACGAGGCAGTAGGTTTTCCTTTCTATTTGTTTTATTGTACCTCTTTTGGCCTGATTAATAAAAGTTTATCCCTCTGATATAGAAACATGAAATTACCTTTCCAAAAAAAAAAATTTAAAAAAATCCATCTTTGTTCTCTAAAATAACACAAAAATTAACATCATTTTTTTTTTTTTTGTTGAAATTAAAATTGAAGTTAATATCTTAGTGTCACTATCACTTGGTCCTTTTTTTATTTTATTTTTTTATTTTGGTTTAAAGCCCCGGTATCCGGAACCCACTGTTCCGACTAATCCGGAGTTCGGCCCGGGTCGTGCCTGCAGAGTCCGACTCTTAATCAGGGATAAGGCTTGGCCAAGAGCTCTTTCAACATGACGCCTTAGAGGAGAATCGAATCGGTGACCTCCCTAGGCATTCTCATGTCTTTTTAGATGTATAAAAGAAAAGAAAACATCACAGCAATACAAAGCACAATCATAAATGAAAAAAGGGAAGGAATTTCTTGATGCATTTAACCTATAGTTGCTGCTGTATTTCCATTTTATCTACTCACATGTGCTGCTGCAAGTATATGCTGCAATACAGAGCATAACTTTTTCAGGCATATTTTTCAAGTTCACTAATGATATTCCCGTCATAACTTTCAGTATAAGACCATTTCATACAATTTTCATCCAAAGCCTTGTCACTGACCTTGTAAAGCTTGTAAGCCCAATTGATCAACGCCGCAGAACAGAAGGCCCGTCAAAGGAATAACGAGATGAAACTGAAGTAGAGTTGAGGTTAGGTTCATCACCAAGATGGCGGTATTGCTGATTGCCCCCACTTATAAGACGTGGTGCATAAGAAGAATGCCCAATTCCTCCTTCAACACCTCTTGAAACAATGTGATCTCTTGTTTCGGGTATATAGGACGGTATATTTTGATAAGCTTCAGGTATAAGGGACGGATTATTTTGATAAGTTACAGGTATAAAGGACGGATTATTTTGATAAGTTACAGGATGATAACTAGCAGGTGGTGGATTATAAGAATCTGAAGCAATGGGGAGTGTCCTTGGCAGAGTAAGATAACGATTCACCAATGAACTAGTGCTTGTGTCATAAGGATTGTTTTCTGAGACAGGAGTTATTCTACTATGAGATCTTTGAGAATCATTCAGGTCATAAGCACGGTATTGTTTTTCACCGGGGTAAAGACGGTCATAATGACTTGATTCTTCATGAAATAAACCTACATTACCAGCAGCAGTACTTGAGCTGTTTGGGGGATGATTATTTTCGTAATAAGGTATGTACCTTTCAATCACATAACCAGCTGAAGCAACAGAAGGAGCAGTAGGAGGCAAGAAACGCTGCTCTGATTGAAGACCTTGACCCCTGTAATTCTCTTCTGATGTGAGATAAGGTGCGCGCGTAGAATGTGCCTGAGCAGGAGGGGCATAACGGTCATAACAATCAGACGGCATAGTACTCTTTTGTGGCTTGCTATTATCTTGTTTTCTATGGATTTGTTCCCTGTGAGATTCTTCTCGTGGTGCTGCAACTGATCCTTGATGTAACCATGGAGCAGGACGAAATAAGCGTGTCAGCCTCTTTACCTAGAATGCAATAAATAATTTTCAAAGAACCATACAGGGCTATGCCGTAACAATTTGCTAAAACAAAAATCTGGAGGTACAAAAATGGCAGTAGGCATAAGTAAGATAAAAGATTCCTCACTTGCTCATTCGTCAAATCTGTGTCAAATTTAAGGGTCCTCTCGTTGTAATTCTCTTTGATGGCATTCTTAAACACACTCTCATGTACAGGAAGGCAGTCCTCATGAATTTTGAAGCGTACCTATAAACATGGAAATGCTTGGTCGTTCAGAAAAGTAAATGATTTAAGAAGATACAGTAATAAAAGGCATTAAAATCAAGAAAATAAACCTGAACGGGGAAGCCTCCACCAAAGGCGTTAGGTTCAAGATGCATTCCACCAGCAGAAGATGCCTCGTAAATGCCATACATCAGCTTCATATCAATATCAAACAGAAATAACTTTAGACCTGGTTTGATTCCCATTACGAGTGCATGCTTACTCATTGTGACACCCATAACACTAAACCGGAAACAATCGGGCTTGGTTCTAGAATTACACATGAATATCATTCCTCCAATATTTCTGCCAGCATTTTGGTTCCTCTGGATACTCTCATTAGTGTTGCTACGGATTTTCTTGTCTTCATTAGAACGATGCGAAACCTGGTGTTCAGTAATCTGCTTTTTACTAACACTTTCTTGCACCCCTTTTTTATTCCTCTTCCTTTTTTTCGAGGCTTTTGAGTTCTCTCCTGAAGCAGCTTCAACATCTTTCAACTGCAAAGACGTTTTCTTGGAGGGATCAGGCATTGGCTTCAGGTTGGCATTTTCAGACTCTAGAGCCTTTTTATCAGGTTTCACTTCCACAGACGGATTTGTAACTTGACCACGCCTTTTCTTCTTGCCTTTTCGTGTCATTGCTGACCTACTTGCCAAGTAGTATGATTAAATACCTTAAGAGGGCAAGTTAGGGAAGCGTAGAAAGGTTAAGGCAGAATCAAAAAAAACAACAAAAACCAGAGAAATTTTACAACTTTAAGTATTTCAGACAGACCATTTAAGATACCAAGAGAAGAAAACCAAACCACTTAAACAACCAACAGCCCCTAATATCCAAAGCTGATACAAAACAGGTCTCTACCATGGGAATTCAACAATAAAAAAGCAGTCTTACTAAGAAGATAGAGAGCAGGCTATAAAACAACAGATAAATGATTTCCTCTCATACAACCAACCGTTAAGCTGGCACATTATGATCACTTGCTGATAACCACCATTCAATATTCAGATGAATGAGCAAAAATGCCGCGACATGTACAAAAGGTTAAGAATTTGATCAAATCGATAAAAGGGAACTAGTTGTCAATTGTCTGAGCAAATGATCACATCTGTTTAGATCAAATCTACATACCTTCAGTAAAAAGGTCATAAATCATAACTGGGAGAATGGCCTATGAGTCTACGACTAACAAGAATTGCTAAGAGCCTAAGAATCAATAAGTAACGGCCACAAATGCACAGAAACTTCAATTATTCCTATCTCCACAAAGGAAACCCCAAGTGTTGCGCTGTATTGAACAAACTTCAATTGACTCATAACATAAATTAATGGATGAACATAACAGTAAAAAAATAAAAACTGAAAGTGACATAGCAGAACAAAATACGCACCTTAACCTCCAAAGTAGGTGCTTGGCACCAACGCGGAAGATCCGTCAAGCAGATAGACGTTGGATTGCTTCGGGTGAATGATGTACTAGATCCGGCAGGTATGGCTTTATCGACAGGCTCAACCGAGAGGAGGCCTGGGTAGGGTTCAACCGGTTAGCAACATTCATGCGTTTGCGGTCTTCATTTCCTCTTTCGTGAAATTTTAACTACTCTTCCCCTTAAGAAAAAAATTTAAAAAACTTCCATCTTCTTCTTCTTTTTTTTTTTTTTTTTTTTCCATTAAGTAATCATACGATTCATACCTACACATATTGACCAACGAAGAAGATAAAAGTATTGTTACTCGTTGTGATGCAAAACAGTTGTATTGTTACTCGGCGTGTCAGTCCAGTATTGTGGTGGTCGTAAATAGTTATTGTATTTTTTCTTTCAATTGTAATATAAAAAAAAAACAACTCATAAAATGTGTTGAAAGAACCTTTCAAAAAGGTCGTTGAAGTTAGTTATAAGCAATTGATGCATTTACAACCGATTATAAACATTGTTGATCAGCTATGAATCATATACATAAACTGAATTTCATGTTGTAATCATCAATTGTAAAATCTATATCAATTTTCTCTCTCGTGGTGAGAGCTCTCTACTCTTTCTAGAATTCCTCTCTAGCTCCTTTGAGTTTCTTCTAGCCTCTTTGGCTATGGAGAAAGAGGATCTTCCTTCCCTCATTCACAAACTTTCCCTGCAAGAAGAAAATGCAACAACAACCAGCATAAACAAAAAAGATATCCAGAAAGGAGTTGCTAAGCATGCTACTAGCCTTTTGGGTAAATTCATTTCCAGTAAAGATATACCCGGAAAAAACCTCATTCCAGCAATGGAAAAGTCCTCGGCAACAAAGGCTTTCAAATGTGTCAAGCTGAGCAAGAATTTCTATCACTTCCTTTTTGATAATAAGGAAGGCCTGAACAGAGCTCTTTTTGAGGGTCCATGGTGTTTTGATAATATTCTGTTGGTGCTAAAGCAATGGGAGCAAGATCTAACTCAAGATAGTGAGGCTTTTAAGGAGGCACATTTTTGGATTCAAATTTGGAACCTACTTATGTTTGTGCACACAGAAGAGGTAGGGAGGAAGATAGCCTTGGATCTGAAAGACTGCTCATTCCTACAGATCAGAGAAGATACAGATACTAATCAGCTGCTATTTAGGGTGAGAGCTGCAGCGATGGTCGAGAAACCACTCCCACAACTCTTGAATCTAAAACTAGAAGATGGAAGGAACAAGCTAATGCCTGCTCTCTTCAAGTATGAAAGATTACCATCTTTCTGCTACAACTGTGGATTAATGGGACACATTGCTAGAGACTGTACTGAAGTAACCGAAGAATTCAGTATGGAAGATGAGAAGAAATTCAGGTTTGGTACTTGGCTCAACGCTCGAAAGAGACCGAAGCTGGTGCAAGAATTCAGGCTTCAAGACATGGAGACGCAAAGCAATGGTGTTTACCTTCTTGCTTGGAATGCACAAGAAGCAGCAGAAAACGAAAAATCTAGAAGTCTTTCCTTGGAACCGGAGCCCATAACCTTAAAGTCAAACTTGGAACAAAACAAAAGCCTACCAACTCGATCCCACCGCCAAAAGATTCCGCTCCTATCCCCAAACCTAGTATACCCAACTCCCAAGGTCAATCAAAAAGTCTAAAAGACAAAAATATCTTTTCGGAAACCCCAAGATCAGTCCCAATCAAACCCACCAGCACCACCACCCCACATCATTGCCCCAGATCTGTCACTATCCAACATTCAGCCATCACCACCCCTACCCACTGCACCAAATCAGTCACTTTCCCAACTACCAACAACACCACCCTATCTAACTGTAACAAGTCAGTCAAACATTGTTCTGATTCTACAATCCAAATTCAAACCAAAGAACCAATTAACCTAAGCCTTAATCTAGAACCTTTAGATAAAAAAAACCCAGAAACCCCAGATCTCCATCCAAACCCAAGTTAGCAGTCGCAGATCAAAAGCCAGCCCAAAATCTCAGCCATGGAACCCTGGCAGCAAATCTTACCTGCAAAAATTACATTGAAGATGTTAGTTTTTCCAAAATTTCAGAGCACCCAAATGGAAGCGAATACCTGTATGCCAACCAAATTACCCATAAAACAACCTTACACCACTGTGATCAATCTATCATGGACATCACCACTAAAAGCCTAAACGTCCATACCACCCAAAAAACCTTCAAGAGGCAAAATAAAGATTTAAGCAGGCCTCTCTGTGATATCTCAAATCTGGAACCTTGCCTGGGGAAAAGAAAGCTGGAGAGAGACGATGAGGTTTCACCCAAGAAGACCAAAATGCACACCAATGTGGATACGGTGGAGTCTGCAATGCAGCTCCACCAAGAACAATGAATGTGTTATGCTGGAACTGTAGGGGCTTAGGCAACCCCAAGGCAGTTCCCAATCTTAGGTGCCTGGTTAAGAATTCTTCCCTCTTCCTCCTCTTTCTTTCTGAAACAAAACTCTCAGCTACAGCTATGAACTATGTTTGGATTAATCTTGGGTTTGCCTCTGGTTTCCACGTGAGCAGTGAGGAAACTAGAGGAGGACTCTCTCTCTTATGGAATGACTCCACTTCAATCCAAATTTTGACAAAGTCTCAGGGTCACATTGACTCTATAGTCACTTACAACAACAAGGTTTTTAGATTTACAGGATTTTATGGCAACCCTCAGCACTCTTTGAGACACTATTCCTAGAATCTTTTGAGAAGATTACATTCTGTCTCCTTGCTTCCTTGGTTGTGTGCAAGCGATTTTAATGAAGTCCTACATCCTTATGAGAAAACAAGTGCTGTCTCTAGAGCAAGATACCTAATGGAAAACTTCAGGAATGTACTAAATGACTGTGAGCTTCATGATCTAGGTTTCTCTGGAGCAAGATACACTTGGAACAATGGAAGACCTAAGGGTAACGTGAAAGCAAGACTTGATAGAGCAGTGGCTAACGATTCCTGGATTAACCTCTTTCCACAATTCTCGGTGACTCACCTCTCATCCTCGAGAAGTGATCATATACCTATTCTGATTTCAGATGGCCCATTTAACTGGAAACCAATACAGGCAAAGCGACCAGCAAGAAGATTTGATCCTTTCTGGTTGCAGGATGTTGAAAGCTTGGAGGTGTCGGAACAAGCTTGGAAACAGAGGGGACATGTGCAGGCACAAGAAATATCAAAAGGCATAAGAGAGGTTCGAGTCACTCGGTGCTTGGAGCTCAAGAAAGTATGGGAAATTTGGAGCAAGGATTAAAGCTTTGCAGGCAACATTGACTACCATTCAACAACATGACAATGGGGATGTTAACAAAGAGAAAGCAGTTATGCAGGAGCTGGATCTATTGCTAAACATGGAGGAGGATTTCTGGAAACAGAGGGGCAGGTGCAATTGGTTAGCAGCAGGAGATAGAATACATCCTTCTTTCATATGAAAGCTTCAAGAAGGCACACAAAAAATAGAATTGATACTTTGATAACCGAGGATGGTGTTAGTAATATCATCCACAACGGAAGCGATTTTAAGGATCTAGATCTATAAAATACACGTAATAAAATAACTAGATCTACATCTACAAGGGGGTTGTAGAACATACCTCTTGGATCTCAAAATCCAAGTTGGAGAACCGCAATAGAAAGAACGAACGAAGGTGAAAAATCATGCTTTGAAGTTCTATGAAAGTCTTTTTACTACTTGTGCAGGTACCCCAAGCAGCAGACAAATTCAGAGAATGTTAAATGATCTGCCTATCAGTAAAATCTCCGAAAGGCAATACAGGGAACTCCAATAACCTTACACTGAGGAGGAGATCGTCAAAGCTTTAAAGCTTTTGCCTGGGAGGAAAAGCCTAGGTCCTGATGGAATGCAGTGTTGGAGGGTAGTATCTAAGCCAAGTTCACTTGTCAGCCAGATCCTCATGTTCAAATATCATAGAAGAACAACTTTTTAGCTGCAAAGTTGGGGTACAGACCTTCTTACTTATGGAGAAGTATTCTTCATGGAAGGGATCTTCTCTCAAAAGGACTTAGATGGTCAGTAGGGGATGGCAAGTCCATAAATTTATGGAATCAGCCTTGGGTACCCCTTGAGCCCAGTTTCAAAATTTCAACTTTTGGGTCATCAAGCTACTTGCAAACTGTGGATCAACTTATAGAGGATGGAAGATGGAATTTACAGATTCTTAATGCTACATTCTTACCCCATGAGATTGAAGCAATAAAGAGCATTCCCTTAAATCAGCAATCGAACACGGATAGGCTAATTTGGCACTACTCAAACAAAGGGATCTATACAGTAAAATAAGGGTACAAACTAGCACAGCGTGAACAAAATCGAAATCAAACTAGAGGGGAATCGTCTTCTTCTAAGGCAAATGCAAAGGCATGGAGCTACATGTGGTCTATACGTATTCCTCCTAAAGTCAAAGCCTTTCTGTGGAGAATAGCAACGGATTCTTTACCAATTGGAAGCAACCTGGTTCGAAGACGGATCTCAGATGGCATTTGCTCAATCTGCAACTGCGAAGTGGAAACTTGGAGTCATTGTCTCTTTAATTGCAGTTGGGTATACAAAATGTGGAATACTCATCCAGACTTCCAATCGATTATCACTTCTAGGCACCAAAGCTTCCTGGACCTCTGTTACTCTATCTCAGGGAATCAATTACCGAACTCGGAGCTTTTCTTCATGATGCTGTGGTACACCTGGTTGAGAAGGAATGGTGCAACTTTCAAAGGAATACTTCCTTCCTCGAACAGAATCTTGATTCAAGCTAGTACCCTTCTAATGGAATTCCAGAAGGCATCCTTACTTGATGACTCGGATGAGTGCTTAGGTGTATTTCCTTCGCGATGGATTAAACCCAAAAACGGTTTTCTGAAAGTAAACGTTGATGCAGGGGTGAGGATTCAAACTGGATCGGTCGGAATTGTTATAAGAAATCATGACGGAGCACTTATCTCTGCCATCTCCAGGGACCTAGGTTCTATTGCTTCAATCGAATTTGCAGAGCTAATGGCTATCATGTGGGGAACGATGGAGGCGGCTCGGATTTGGAGTGGAGACCTGATTGTCGAATCGGATTCAGCACTGTGTGTTGCAAGAATTGATTCTGAGGATGAAGATCTGTCAACTTTGGGCTCGGTGGTGAAGAGGATTCAAAATAGGAAAAGGTTGTTTAGAACTTGTACTTTCAGATTGATTAGGCGAAATTGTAACATTCCAGCAGATAGGCTAGCAAATCTAGGATACTCAATCCCTAATTTCCTATCGGGTTATTGTAACTGGGGTATTCAACCCCCACCAATTGTACTCTCTGCCTTATTAGCAGATAACTCTTAATTAATGAAATTAACCCTTCAAAAAAAAAAGCTATATCAATTGATAGATGTTTTACTGTATATGGTCTCAACTATATCAATTTATAGATGTTTTACTGTATATAGTCCATGTTTTAAGTATTTTAGTTTTTGTTTTTGTTTTAAGGATTAAAATGTGGACAAAATTGATTTCGGTACCTTTTTCGGGGGAGTAGCTCGGTGCCCCTATCACCATCCAAAATAAAATCACCCACTCCAAACCCCCAAACTCAAAAGCAAAATATAAAAACACATAACAATCCATACAAAACAAGCCAACCAAAATATAGGAAAATAACAACGAAAATGACAAAACAACACAGAAAGCCTCGTTCCTTCGTTATTGATTTATGTTCAAGAGTAACGATAGAGGCACGACCATTACTGATCAACCAAACAGTCTGCTGCATAACCTCTCTTGTCTGTGCATGTCAACTCCACATCGGTTCTTATTAGTTCTTGAAGAAGAGCCTCTAATGGCAGCTACCTTTTCTTCCCTCAACAAATCCATTGCCATACTTAGTTGTCTTATCACCTCCATTTTCTCTTCGTCTTTTTGCATTAGCTTTTCCTTCTGAATCTCGTTTTCTTCCTTTAGTCTCTCAGTTTCTTCCCTCAGTTTCATCATTTCGCCATTCTCTTTTTCTTCTTCCTGTTTGAATAATTGAATCGCCAAATTCAGCTCTCTGATCGCCTCATTGTTCTCTTTTTCTTTGTACATTATTTGTTCTTTCTGGGTTTCATTCTCTTCCCTCAAATTCTCCATTTCCATCCTCAATTTCAACAATTCATCATTTTCTTCTTCTTTGAGGGTTTGATTTGCCTCGTCTTTATACATCATTTGTTCTTTCTGAGACTCGTTCTCTTCTCTCAATTTCTCGATTTCCTCCCTTAACTTCATCAATACATCCTTTTCATTTTCTTCTTTCTCTTTGAACAATTGAATTGCCAAATTCAGCTCTCTGATCGCCTCTCTGTTCTGTTTGTCTTTATACATCAACTCCTCCTTCTGGGTCTCGTTCTCTTCCCTTAGTTTCTCCATTTCCTCCCTCAACTTCATCAATACGTCATTTTCTTCCTCTTCTTCTTCTCTGTGTAATTGATTTGCCAAGTTAAGCTGTCTGATCACCTCTCTGTTCTCTTTGTCTTCGTATATCATTTGCTCTTTCTGGGTCTCTGTCTCTTTTCTCAACTTCTCCATTTCCTCCTTCAACTTCAACAATTCATTGTCTTCTTTGCTGTCTGATTTAGTATATTCCTGAGAATACTGCAATTGGCTTTTGTTGTTGAAGTTCGATTCTTGTATTGGTTGTACATGTTGAGGGTAATATTCCTCATTAGAGTCATGATCAGATATATCTGGAGATAGCAAAGAGTGTGACTTCAAGTGATCGAATCGGACAGCTAAGGTGCGATGGCTACGGTATAAATCTTCAACCAAGGAGATGAGTTCTAGCCTCTTCTCGAAATAAAGCTCTGCTCGTTGAGAAAAGGAGTCTGCATCTGCCTCTATCAGTTCAAGCATTGCCTTTGTCTTCTCATTAAGCTCTGCATATATCAACACAAATTTTAGAGAGAGGGATGCTACAGACGCAACGAGTCAACTTCTTCATCAATAATTTGATTTACAATTTTAAGTTTCAGTTGCCACATATTTTGCATGTTATACACTGCACATGCATATGTGCTAATCATAATATAGCATGAATCATACACATATTAAACAGCATGCATGCATATTCGTAATAATATAAGACATATGCATCAAGTAATTAAGAGGAATAGAGAAGAATACCAGTGATTTCTGATTGGAGCCAAGTGGATCGTTTTTGGTTGATGCTACCGTCTCTTTCGAGCCACCACCAGTGCGACGGTGGTTTCGGCGCCCGGCCTTCCTCCGCCATCTCCTATATATGTTTCAAATTTCCATTAAAAAAAAAGAACACGTAATTATTAATAAAATTAATCAGAAGCTTCATATATATATATTAAGAAGAAAAAAAGATGGTGGAAAAGGAAAGTAATATATACGTACAGAGCTTTGATATTCCTCTGATGGTGGTTTGAAATTGAGATTCCGACGAGAGCGTCGAAAAAGCAGGGCCGAAGCGATATACATGAACTATAATATACGTACAGAGAAATTAAATGATGTGTTTCTAGCTCGCAAATTCGGTGCAGAAAATACGAAGAGACGACAATTAAGAAGCGGAAAGGCTTGAAAAATGCAGCGGTCACTACCTCTTATCTGTCAAGCTCATACACGGCACACATGTACTCCAATGGCGTCATAACTAGTAAGCACAGAATGACATGTACATATATATATATATATATATACGCAAATTTTAACAGGATATATACTACTACATGCTTAGTGATATATATCTCTTCTTCCACCAACTGAATGCCGCCGCCGCCATAATTTTTTGTCTGATAACAGGGGACTTTGCTCTGCATCCAAATCCTTTAGAGAGATAATAATGAATTTTATGACACCATATAGTTACAAAGTAACACTACTACACAACAATTCAAGGCACAATGGTTCACATTGTATTTTATACATTTGATCGTGTTTTTATATCATTGATAATATCATCTTCTTGTACTTGTTGTTGTGATAAAATAGTCGTGTCCTTAATGTTACCCATCTAGAACCAAAAGTTAAACTGATAACTAAAACAAAGAAAAGAATAAAATCAAGGATATATATATATATATTGGCATTAAATGTTTAGTAAGAGTTATTGAGTAATGATACATTAATTCTATTAAAAATGATAAGTTTATTTTCAAAATTTTATAATAATCTATGCTTTCAATGTCATCTTGTAAAATGGGTTTTTTCATTTCTTTAATTTTCTCTACAAAAGAAATATGTATGATGTGTTGGTGAGGGTGTAGACATTATATAGACTTTTAGAGCAAACTTATCATTTTCCACATCCCGTTTTCCTAACAATGTTTTACTTCGTAGTTTTACTACCATCCATGAATGTGAGACTCATATCATTCAATGAGTATTAATCTTTGATCAATGATAATAACATGTTGAGTGATAGTATAGAAATTATATGAAGATATATCAAATTTCCAATTTATAAACTCAGTCAGAATCCGATTTGATGTTAATATTAGATAGACTATGTTAAGTTATAATAAGAATATTGATATCAATAAATTATACATAATGATTCGACGTTGAATCATTCGATTTGAATACCGGATTAATAAGAAATAAATGCACGGAAAAGAGTGCAAATGTTGGGAAATAGGATTGAAATGGTGATCCAATTCTTCTCTGACATTGGTGAGAAGTTGCTCACATGATAAAAAGAGAAAGGGAAAAAAAAAATCACCTTAATTATGAGAAGTTGCTCACATGATAACAAGGGGAAATCACCCTATGGGATGCACCAACTTAATTTTATGTGTGAGGAGGACTTCGGAGGAAGGATTTCGAATGGCTGTTGATTCACCACATACGAATCATCGTATTTTCGATCTGTGTTAGGTCTATGCTTGTCTGAAATCGATCTTTTTGATGAAATTTCTTTTACATTTTTTGCACTTAAAAGTAATTCTTTTAACTCTATCCCGTGACAACTGTTTTCAACTCGGTTTGATTCATGGTTTTTGACTTGTTTAAACCCGCACAACCCTCTTCCATCGAGTGTGATGATTCGCCTAAAATTTAAGTGTTACAAGCCATAAATGGGCAATTTAATAGTCTTACCTGAATTTCCTCTTTTTCTATAAATTCAATGCCCTAATGGAATTTGATGTGAAGTCATATCATTTAAGCACTTTGAAGGTTTGAATCACGAATGTCCTATGTGCATTTATTGGTCATGGAGAATTTGCAGAATATGTTTTGGTTCGCTTGCTTCAGTTTAAACTTAAAGTAGTCTATCTAAAATGAACATCAAAATCAACACATTCAATTTTAGAAAAATCATTACGGATTAGATGAATTCAATAATAATGATATGTTTACACCGATAACATTTACACATTTACTTTATAAAAGCCTTTCTTTTCTAAATATTCAGTTTTTGAAATCAGGCGAGGGGTTAGATGAATTTTATAATAATGAGAGGTTCACACCATAAGCAATTACACATTTACCATAAAAAAAGTCACAAAAAAATGATTGTTTGCATTACTTTTATACTGAATACTCATCTTTTAACATCAACCGACTTTAGCTCAGTTGGTAGAGCGGAGGACTGTAGTTGTTTATAACAATAGCCATCCTTAGGTCGCTGGTTCGAATCCGGCAAGTCGGAATTTTTTTGTTATTAACAAAAACTTTTTTCCTTTTTTATGTTAACTCTTTTGTTTTGTTTTGTTTTTGGATTTTTTTTTTTTTTTTAGTGGAATGTTAGATCTTTTGTAATGGTGAAAAATAGGCTTCTGCATTTGCCAATTGGAATCAGATGGGACCACAGTGACCATTAGGTGAAAAATAATTTGAACTTTATATTCTTCCTGTCGTCTAAAAAACATCATATGTTATATTATATGTACATGTATCCTTTCCATCAAAAGGGAGAGAAGAACATAGCAACCAATCAAATACATACTCGGGTCACCGCCTTCCTACAAATGACTCATATTACTATAACCATCGGTATCAAGCATTTTCAAATGCAACACAACTTAGAAGACACTTTCCTGCTCAATTGAGTCCATATCATAAGAACTAAATCCCCTTCCCCCGAACACCCGACGCATCACGGCATCATCGAATTTTCTCCAATAGTAATGAACCGTATAAGTTGGAGCAGTGAGAAGCATTTGCAAACTGGATGAATGATGGAACTGCCTAAGTTTCCTGTTAGCTTCCGATCCTTGCTCATCACCTAATAATAGTTGTGAATCAACTGATGGTTCAGAAGGATCCTGATTTACAGATGAAGCCAGAAAAGTCTTCAATAGTGGCTTGGTCAGCAGCCCAAAAACCTAACATGCAAATTCAATCATATCAATCAAGAAGGAAGACAGTTTAGTTTTGATTTCATCTTGAGCTGCGGAAACAGCCTCAAATAAAAAAGTTAAGGTAAGGCTACCTACAGTAGATCTAAATGATCCAACCTTTTTTAGGACCCCATATGTGTTGGATGTTTCAATAAACTGGATTACCCTTTTTTTTTTTTAACGTATAGGAAGAAAATTAAAATAAAATCGTATGCTTTACCACAGTAGTAAAGAGGACAATGGTAATGGTGCTGGTGATCAAAATTGCATTCCCTGGTTGTTGAGTATGACCAGACTTTGCAAACTGCATATAAAGCATCATCCATTAGAGTGGAAAGTAGGCTGATATATCTCGTTCATGCAACTATAAAACGGCATCTGATTAGTAAAACTTGCAGAAAATACAATATTGGGATTTACCATGTGCAAGATAGTTTAATTGCATCGAAGTAAGCAATGAGGTGCTGAAAACTAACCTGGCCATAAGCTAATGCCATTGATACAGCACCTCGGGTCAGCCCAGCCCATAATATTGTGACCTGCGGGACGACAATGTAGTTCATTCAGATTTTGCAAGGAATCAGCAAAATTAGGGTGTCAAAGTTTCCATATAAGGATCTACCTGCTGCTTCAAACCGATTTTGTCATTCTTTGATTTTCTGACAAAATTCGATAAGACCGACAGGAGGAATATAAAGGAAGCTCTGCCAACAAAAACAAAAAGAAACAGCAGTGCGCTCACTCCAACAGATTTTGCTGGGCTGCAGACATTTGAAAAAGATAGCCAAATTAGATAAAATACATATCACAAGCTACACTCAAAAGAAGATGTGAAACAAGCCTAATGTACAAGCGGTCTAACCGCTGCAAATATGACAATAAATCAAGAATCAATTTGATATCTGAGTGGTGATGTGAAAATATCATGAAATATTCCATTGAGGTTTGTGTTACACCTACCTGTCACTTACAAACCTCCACTTCTCAACATCTAGTGCATCCATTCCAACATAGAAAAAGATAAAACTTTCTGCAAGAAAGGAAAAGGTGGCAAAAGTGTGCCTAAAAATAATAAATAAATGACGTCAGTTGAAAGAAATATAGGTATACAAGAAGGTTCCAAATTAAAATTAGTGACATTTACTCACTTGGTAGTTATTTTAGATTTTTGAGTGACATTATGCCAGGTATAATGGGACATCACGATCCCACAAAAAAACACTGTCAGAATCCCACTTAAGCTGAACATCTGAAAGATTTGATCAAGGAACTTTATCAATATAGTATATTACAAATTTTCAAATACTTGAACATATATCACAGCTTAAATGGCCTGCATGATAATTCATGAAGGTCTGCATAGGTAAAGGCAAGAAAAGTTTCATATGTTTGATGTTTGCCAAACTCTACTTCAACTTTGTTCCGAATATGTCTACTTCAAGCTTGTAGTGATAAAAAGAACTGTGGAATGAGAAATGTGGAATCCGAATGTACTATGAACAAAAACTCTTTACATGAAAATCCATCAACCAGGATTTCCAAAGAAGATGAATAAAAGTGAAAAAGGTAAAACATATATAGGAACTACAGTAAGATTAGAAGTAGTTCTTGTAGATGTATGATTTGAGTCAATTAAACAGTTACAAGCCCTTTGCAGCCATTCATATATTGCATGTACAGTCGTAAACTTACTTCCGACATCACATACGACAGGTAGGCCATGAGAATCATTAGAGCGACTTCACGATCAGTTGAGTGCCTGAAAATATGAACATGTATGTCCTAGAATTATGTACACTTCAAATAATGAATTATTCAAATAACAGCTGTATTACGTTTCAGAACATATAGGAAAACTTACCTACTCAGAAACATAAAACAACAGTGATTTAGACATAAAATTTAAATATGAAACAGAAGGGAATGGTGCATCACAAATGTTTGATAAGTTCATCATCAAACAAATATATGTAGTAAATATGCAAATTAATAAGGTGACATATTACCAATGTGATGTGAAGATTACTGTAATGAATACCTGCCAAAATATAGCTTCTTGATGATGTATGCAGATAGCAAGCCAATCTGCATTGGTGTTGGTACCATGTCAATAAATCCTATAATTTTGTTTCAGTGCCCATAAATAATAATGAGGGGAAACAAAAAACTACTATACATACATTCTCATGCAAGTGTTACTTTAACAACTTGATTATTTTTTTCATGTTCCAACCAATGTCTCCCTCAAGGGGCCCACATCATTCCTTGGAAATATCTGCTCTTAGACTAAAATGTTATTCAAGTTACAGCTCAGGAATGTATCCAGATGCGAAGCTCATTTTACATAAGTGGAGACAGGTTTTCAGTTTGATCTACTAAGTAATTGTTTGACCCTACCTCAGGGTGAAAACAGTACGCCAATATTAAAATGATGTTTATTCCCACACTATTTCATATAACAATGTATTGAATATAATTACGGGCTTTCATAGGTACTTGTTAAGCACTGATACAAATTTTCCACTTTAGACACTTGAACTCGTGATTTTAACAAAGATTTATAAGAACTTCTTAGCTTTCCTTTTTTCTATAAAGGTTATCTACAGTCAGACAGCAATTCCACAATTCCAAGACAGCCACTATTTGCTTCTAAAGGTTAAGACATTAAAAGTGAATTTGCTCTGACCCCTGCAAGATTAATTATCGTAAAAACCAGAAGTAATTGGAAAAATGAAAAGTGTGACTAACCACTATCCCCAATAGAGTACTTGTGATGAATAACGATACAAAATTGGCTACAAACTCCCAGGCAACCGTTGATTTAACCTGAGAGACATCAAATCTCTGGATCGCTTTGAAAAGTACCACTGACGCAGCATCATTTACAACACCTTCACCGAAGACTAGACTGTGGAGCAAGGGTGTATCATCCTGATTAAGCACCTGATAAGACCATGCAAATTTAGAATTCAGAGTTTCTGCACTCTTTTTATAAGAAATTTGTTGTAGAATACCTGCAAAGTGCCAACAGAATCTGTAGCAGATAGGACAGCTCCAATTGCTGCGGAAAGTTGATGAAAGAAATATGTAAAATGCTATTTCAGTGGCAGAGATGTGTTGAATAATTGAACGGTGAAAAGAAATTCCGCATTCTATAAATTTAAATTCCATCCAATGATAAACAAGTGGAACACGTGATGCATAGTGAAAAAAAAGCTGAATTACCAAGATAATCCTGCAACTCAAAGGGCCCAATAGCTAGATTGTCAAATACCGTCTTTGCACCTGCATCAATATTTGGAAGTATGACTACGACAGCAATAAGCCATATAAAAGCAAAAGGCAAATCTATTTAACAGGGAATTTCAATATGCCCAAATAGATCATTAGGATATACTTAATGACATGAGTCAATCACATTAAGTCTTAATAACGAATATTAGTAAGGTTTTGAGACGATATACACAGGGTTAAAAAAATGAATCACCCCAAAGAAGAAACAGGACTCAGGGTAAAAGGTATAATTCAAAGCATTAAGGTGCTGTCAACTGACAAAAACTACAGGGGCAGGATAAGATTACGGACAAGACACCAATGACCTTTGTTCATGTAACATTTAGGTACCAAGTATTTCCATGGAGTATGACAGACATGGTAATACCATACAAACACTTGACATGCTAAAATAATCTTATATGCAACAACAAAAACAATTCTTCAAAATTGGAAGGGCAGTGGAAACCAGAGCATACCAAATGATACGATACAGAAGGATATCAATGTACCAAGAACGCCAAATAACATGATAGTTAAAAAGTTCCTGAAAAATCGCTTCTTTTTCACCTTGAACCTGATCAAAGGCACATTTGAAAACATCAACAGCTGGGAAAAGATTGTATGAAACATTTTTCATTTATATTGGTAGTTTCAATGTGAAAATAAGTATGAAAAACAAATTCAAAACATCTGCATTGCCATGGTCTTTTGTCCAAAATACATTTAGAAACTAGTAGTCAATTACATAGGCTTTCACAGATATCAAATAAACCTATTCAAACTGTAGGATCATGCAGAAAAATACGGCAAAACAAAAATACTACACCATGGACATGGTCTTTTGTTCACCTTTTAACCCCCCACCAACCTCCTTTTTCGAACATGTTTGGCCCTGTGAGGGGATACGTTGATATGCAAAAAAAGATTCAATGCAGCATTGTTATTGAATTCATTTGCATATCCTTCTCTAAGGCTAACTTAATGCAATCATTGTCATCATCTCTGCAGGATGTGCAGGATTCTCCTGAAATCCCCCAAAACACCCTGAGAATGTGTATTTATTAGTTTATCCATTTAGCACAAGACGAGCTATGACTTATGAGGGCCAAGAACACTTAAAAATGAAACATGAATCAGAATTTATATAAGAGACAAAATAATCGATGCGTATGAGTGGTCTAAGCTGTTGTCATGTATTTGTCAGTTTGGCAGCCCTGGTATATGCAATGTAAACTTACCCAGCATTGAATATAATAGGCGGTAGAAGACAAATAAAGAATAGTTTCTCGTCAAATTTAAGAAGGTGGGAATTCTTCCCTTTTGAAGTTAGCAGAATGACAGTTCCTGTAGATAAACCCTGCAGTCAATCGCAAATCAATTATCCCTTACATATACAGAGAGTGTATAATCAATACTAGCTATGCAAGACACTTCATCATGCAAAGTTACTCTTTAAGTGGAGACACATATCAGGCAGAAAACAAAACAGAAAAGAACTCACAATGATAAGAGCTACAATGGATCCATTGACCCACCGATTTCCTTCGAGAAGATGTCCAAGTACTATACATGCGCAGAGTAAGGCCACGCACAAAGTTAAGGAGCCTATGGACCCTTCATCGGAGACAGAAGAAACAATCCCTAGTCTCATGAAGGCAGAGACTAGCATACCCATGCTGATTATGGCCTATAGCTCCACCTATCATGAGATGAAGAAATTCTAGTTCAGTTCCTTGCTAAATACTAGTATATCATTTAACAGGACGGTGGCCTATATCTCCAACTATCAAGAGATGACGAAATGCTAGTTTGCTTCCTAGCTAAAAATATCCGTTAACAAGACTTATTGATCAGTAATTCATCCTACTCTTGATCCATAGTCTTTCAAAAATTCAACATAAAAATGCAAAATTAACTACTGATAACTGAACCTGCTCTTTAATAATTATAGATTTTTCTATTAGTATCAGAGTTATAAAAGCAAAACTAAACTAAAAATACTGCCAATTATTGATTAATACTACAATTTTTTACGATATTCCAGGAAAATCAAACTGATGATCATCACTGAGCTGTGAATGTGAATTTTCCAATTTGTTACGATCGCGTTGTCCTCGGATTCGGAACAAAACGAGCAACAAAGTAGCACGAAAACTTCTAATCATCAATACTCTTAACCTATTGCCTCTACTACATTCAAATAGAACAGCTGAAATGAAGGAAAATAAAGCAACCGCCATAGCTAAAAATTGAGCTGAATGAACAGAGAATCAGAAACAACAGGAACTAACCTTGATTTCCCGTAGAAGGAAGTAGATTAATTTATTTTTTTCCCGATAGGTGAAATGAATTAAGATGCACTTTAGGTTTAATTTACTTAGCGAGCAAGAGAGAATCGAAGTTGAAAGAGTTTTCAAAGATACGGCGTCTACCTACCTATAAGTCAAGCGGAGAATACAAGCAACTTTGAAACCCCGCGAAACCGCAAAACAAGACACACACCGCTACCCGTCCCACAATATAACTACAATTTGATTTTTCATAGAGAGTTTAAATTTTGTTTGTTAAGTTGTTAATGTATCATTGATTTAATAAGGAAAGTCTATTTTTTTGCAATTAATGAAACCTAAAATACATTTGAATATCATTAATATAATAGTTATAAATTATTAAAAATGAATGAATATATAATACTAAATGAGAGATAAAAAAAGAAAAATATAATAAATTCTAAATTGATATTTTAACAGGACTATTATTATATAATAATATAATCAAAAAACTAAATAGATTTATATTTTGGGACGGAGCTGATACTTTCGTATGAAGTAGTAGTGATATAAGTACAAACCATCGAGTCATAACATGACACAATCAAGTCTCCTACCTTTGATTTTTTAGAATGATCAAGGTAAAGAAATTTTGTTGTGTCACGCGTTGTGACGTAATAAGTATGTCTATATCATTATCATTCATATTCTAATCATTACAAATTTTCTTTACTCATACCATTGATGTAAAAGGCGGTTTCCTGGTCTACATGATCCTTCCATCCCGAAACGACAGAATGGTGGTAAAATTAATTATGATGATTCAGCGACCTTTAGGTGGGAGGACCAAGACCCAATACCTACAAAGAGCCATCCGGTGTTCAGAGCTAATTCTCACACTGCGGTTGTCGGGATTACTTGGTACAATCTGCCACATGAGAACTAACTGAGTTACATATATGAGTACTTTACTCATACCCTATCTCTTGCTCAAGTAGGTAGAAAAATTTAAACCTATACGTCCATAGTCTATACCCTCCCATTGTGGATATTGATGGGTCGATTGATATCAATAGATACCTAATTTCATTCAAAACCAAACACCTCAATTTCATATAATATAAAACGAAATTCTATTGATACCATAAAAATGGTTCACACACCACATATTTTTATTAATTTTTTTACTATATGACACCACAAATTTAATTTCAGCACACTCCATTTCAAAAGATGTATGGCAAAAACCTCAACCAGTTTGCATTTTGTATACAAATTGATGTTGCCAATACTTGCTATTGTCACCGTGAATATATAACATTTATGTAATTTACGAAACGTCCATATGATTGACATTTTTTCTCTTTAAAAAAATCATATAAAAATATAGTTTCATGTAGTAATTTATGTGTTGCGTTTAGAAATTGTCGTACTCAAAGTATTTTTGTAATGTCACTATAACGCCTAATATAAAACAAAGAACTGGGAGAGCTTAAGCACTTTCTTGGACTTGAAGTCGAGTACATTGAAGATGGGTTGTTCCTCTGTCACCGGAAGTATGTTAAGGATCTGTTAAAAAAGTCCGGAATTAATGATAGACTGCAAGCCTTTCTCCAACACCAATTGTAGTCAACGCCAAGTTGAGCTCAACAAAAGGCAAAGAGTTAGATGATCCTACAAGTTATCGACGACTAGTAGGAAGCCTGATATACTTGACGTTAACTAGACCGGACATTTCCTTTGCAGTTGGCGTTGCGAGTGTTGGTGATTTAAGTATAATCACAAGTCATTGAGGTTATCGGGGTTTAGTACAAGGATGGTTACGCTCGTAACACTATAATATAAGTACGGAGGTACGGAGTGCACGCTTATATAAGTATTTACGAGTGTACGGATGTAACATGAGCAAGTGGAGTTTGTAAAACAAACTGAAACTCGGTTTTCAAAAATCAGTGTCACAGGCGCTAGCCTGTGGGCTTAGGCGGCCGCCTGTGATGATTCAGCAAGTGACAGGCGCCTGCCTGTGACCACAGGCGCCCGCCTGTGGTTTGAAAACTGATTTTTTGGTGTCTCTTGGTCATTTTAAGTGGGTACAACCAAATGGAACCATTTCATTTGGTGTCTATAACTTAAGGGACGAATCCTTTGCTCTTTTTCAGATCCAAGTGCTATATATAAGCAAGTTTACATTGTTAAAAAGAATAACAACATATGTAAGCATCCTTGTTAGTCATTATATATAACTAAAAACTTCTAAGTGCTCTTTAATCTTTTGTCCAAAGTTTAAAGGTTGTTCTCTCAGTTTTATCTCACTTAAATATTCATGATACCCAGGACAAAGTATAAGGGTCGAATAATTTAAGAATGACAACGATTCACTCGTGAAACAGAGAGGTTCCAAGTCTTTTATTTTGCAGGAATTCAAACATTGTTGATCATCTTCACACCCTCAATATATAACATTGAGCAGATTTATGCAGAGTCCATGAAAGCCACATTGGTAGTTGTTTTATAAAATTATGAGGTACGTCAAAGGAACTTATGACTACGGTATTGTCTACCGGAAAGGAGTGCCATGTAGACTTGTTGGATATTGTGACGTTGATTAACCGGGGATCATGACACTCTCTGATCAAATACCGGTTACATGTTTAGCCTCGGTTCTGGAGTAATATCTTGGTGTAGCAAAAGGCAACCTATTGTATCTCTAGCAACTACCAGGCAGAGTACTGGGCAGCCTTTGTAGCAGCTCAAAAAGTCACTTGGAAAGTGCAACCGTTGGAGGATTTACACCAGCCAGTTGACTATGCAGTGGAATTACATTGCGATAATATATATTCATTTCAACTTCCGGAAAATCCAATATTTCATTCAAGGACCAAGCTCATTGAAGTGCACTACCGCTTTATTCGAGAGAAGGTTTTTCAAGATGAGATACATATTATTCACGTGAAGACTGAAGATCAACCATCGGATATGTTCACGAAAGATTAAGTGGAAACAAGCTCGAGGAATTGAAATGCTCTTGGGATGCAAATGAGCTCGTCGTCAGAAGAAAGAAATCATTGAGGGGGAGTGTTAGAAGTCAATGACTTCTAGATCATTCTACAACTAGTACATGAGAAAAATCTAGAAATTATTTCCTTGAAGAATAGCCTAGAAGATTTCTTATAGAAATATCTAATGCGCACTTTGTCTAGAGACATCTAGTGTGCAATTTCTCTAGAAGAATCTACTTTACTCTTACTAGGACTTTCTTGCCAGCCCTATAAATAGGAGTTGTGGCTTAGGCAAACACAACACAACACCACAACTTGTAAAGTGAGTCCCTCCACATCAAACACTTTCTAGTAGCTCTCTTCTTGTATTTTTCAAGTGACCCATTTATATTTTGTGCATCAACAAAATATCGAGTTGTTATGTTTAAAGTGTTTGGGTTTACCGCTTACGACACAACACTTTTTGGTATCTAATCAGGAGAAATTCTTAAACTTTATGGTATACTGGTCGTAAATAAATAATTTCTGCTAAAATAATTACCTTTTCCTACTCTGTGATTACTGATATTATGTGTGTTACTATTATAATGATCGTGTCACAACATATTTCTATAACATTAAATATTGTGGGTCTTATTTCAACTTAAGAATATTACCGGAGCTTCTTCAAAAAAAGAATATTACCGGAGCCAGCCCACCCATTAGGCGGGCCAAACAACCGCCAAACCAATAGGGCAGGCCTTTAAAGACATATTTTAATTAAATAATATCGTGTAGGTCCAATCTCAATCATTCAGTCCAATATAATATGTCTACAATTTTTTTTGCATTTAAAGGCATCCCATTTTTTACTTCCGGCATCAGGTTCACATGTAACATGTGGTGCCGAAGTAATTACGTTGTGCCTTTAGAATCACTTTTTTTAAAATCAAAATAGAGATTAGATGGTGATAATTGAAACAAAAAATCAGAGGCCCAATGACCCAAAAAGCTAAAATAATCTCAGCGAGCCAACTATAATATAATGTGTATACGTATGAATTTGGACTTTTTGTTTTTAAATATGCAAGAAAAGAGATGTTGAATTACTATTTTATAGATATGCTTTGTGGTTATCGATGAATTTGAATTTTATATCTACAGGTGCTAAAATATGGTGTTGAAGTAATATTTTGCAAGTATGTATTCAAATAAAAACCTTCGAACTGAAAAGACCTCATTCGACAAAGTCACCGAAGGCCCCGAAAATTTCAGTGCCGACAACATCAATTTTTTCAAATTTTGAATTGATTAGTGATAGTGTCACAACAAAACGGCCACAACAAATTAAGTAACATAACACATTTTTACACCATTGATTATGATGTGAGTCCTATTGATTGTTATGGGTCTCATAAAGATCAATGGTGTTAAAATGAGGAGGTTATTGGGTGCACCCGCCATATATGCGGAGTGCACCCATGTGACAAAATCTTAACCTTTTATTTTTAAACTGAATTCAAACTGCGTAGTCAGGATCATTTCTCCCATCATTTTGGTGCATATGGAGATACTAGATAAAAACTTCCCGTAAAAATATGTTGTGGTACTTTGTTATGATAATTTTGATGTGACACAAATATTTCTCTTTTCAAGTTGTTGAATAATCGATTGATACAATGATTACAAAGTTATATAAGAAGGGAAGTTTTTCTCTATACCCTTCATATGCGGAGTTAAGACGTGATTTTTTACCTTTGATAATGACGTAGGACGTTGATCATGATTAGACTCATTATATATAATCAAAGGTAGAGCCGTTATCACACAATGATTATGCCCGTAGCAATACTCTTTTCAATTTACAACAAAAAGGAGGGCGATGCAAAAGCAAAAGATGGAGAATAATCAAATTGTCCGTACAATCAATCCATACATATTCAATGAATAAGAACTAAACACATTGCATTGATTCAGGATTATTAAGCTAATTAACAAATACCCTCCTTTCGAGAAAAAAATTAATCTCTGATCCATTTTTTTTCCCTCTCAAATATGAGCTGTTTTGACGAAGGAAATATTAGAAAGTTCAGTTCGATGTTACTATCAGCAAAACACGCAAATAATGTTTTGCGTGAACACTTGGGTTCTATGAGCTTTAGCTTTTCTTTTTTTATTATTTCCACATATTTTTAGTATGTTTCTTTTGTCATCATATGATTAAGTGATTGGCCGTTGAAGCTTTACCTCATAAAATTCAGGGATGGAACCCTCTCCTTTTGTGACATAACTGATGAAACAATATTAACGTGATACATACGTAACGCATGCATGCGTCACCAACAAGTTTCATATCACTTGATCAATTAAACATGCTTCTCGAACCACCTGAGCCAATGGTTTTAAAGTAATGACATGGGCATTAATGGTTTTTTTTATCACAACTAGGGACACAACGGTCATTTGTATCGTTGATCATGATGAATACAAATATATAATGATATAAACTAATTTTAATCAACGGCTTGTGTCACTGGTTGTAACACAACTGTTGTGAATTGCTCGAAAAACAATTAATCCTATAATATAGGATTAAGAATTTCTTAGTCGAGGATTAACAGACGAGGAGTAATACAGACACAACGGTGATACATAACGCATATTTACATTTTCGATTATTTTGGACAACTTTATAAATAATAGGATCTACATAATACTTAATGGTAGAAATGTGTGTTGTGTTATTCGTACTCACTGTGACACAAAACCGTTCTCGCCGTAATATTTCTCTTTAACAAAATATGAAACCTAAGTTCTACTTAATTATATAAAGGCAGAAAATGCAAAAGTAACAAAGAAAATTACCTCATGGAAATGTAGCCCTTACAACTCTCGACTCTCAAAATGAAAGAGCTAACAACTTTAAAGGGATGATGGAAAACATGAAAATTATTAATACAAAGATAAAAAACATTATTATTAATTAATACATATTAATGTTAGACATATACATACACATAGATATATATATATATATATATATATATATATATATATATATATATATATATATATATATATATATATATATATATATATATATATATGTATGTATAGATAGCGCCCTTTGTGGATTGGCTTGATCGATCTAGATTTCCGAAAGTGCCCCTCATCACCTACCCACTTGAACTTGCACATCGTGGGAGGACTCCATTGGAGTGATTGGATGAACAGCTGCTGAGTCCATTTGATTAATCTCTATCAATTCAACGTCCACAACAATGGTCAATTCTTTGTTGTTATTATCGGGTTTCGGATTGATGTCTGTGGGCACTACAATGGTCAATTCCTTGTTGTTATCAGGTTTCGGATTGATTTCCGTGGCCAGAAATTTCTTTCTATCTTTGTAGAAAACATACAAAAGCATCTGAACAATACCGAAAATGAAACCCAAAACATTTGGTGTCTGCATGTCAAAACAAACACAAACAATCAATCAAACTAGTCATGGTTGCAAAAAAAGCGTAAGATAAGATAATGTTACCATCACAATCATTCTGACGCAACAAATGACAAGGGTTTTTGTAACATTTGTTGTTTCCCAATCATGTTTCTTATGAGGAAGTGTTAGAAGGGAATTTAGTAAGGAATTATTACTTACGGCAACATAGTAATCTTTGATGAGTAGGCCATATGCGAACCAAGTGACCGCACAAAGTGTGAGGAAGAAAGAGAGATAGAACGGCATGAATTCCACGCTCTTCGTTTTAACTACTTTTCTCTGCATGCAATTCATCCATCCATTAGTTCATGATATTGTTGCATTGTAATAAACCGTAATAAAACGAATTATGATAGATATGTATAGATATCATGTTGGTAAGAGTTTGATGAGGGTTAAGTTATTAATGTACGTACCATAATGGCAAGCGGAGCAGCGAATACACAAACCGAAAATACAGCACAAATCCAGCCAACAATCGTGGTTCGAGTATGCCCCTCCACGAATACACATGTGAAAAAAACTATCAAACCGAATGTGCCCAAGTTGAATATCAACACGAGCCGCGTAGCCCAAACCTTCACATATGATTAATTGGCTTCTATTAGCACACAACAAAAGTACACAAAAACATGAAAGATCTCGCCTATAAAATCAATTAAGTTGAGAAAGAGACAGGTAAGGAACCTTAGCCTCTTTGGTTGCATAGGCGATGAAAATTGCAAGATAAATGATCTCAATTATGCAGCCGGTAGAGTTGATGGTAATAAGAAGCAAGGCATGTTTCTTCAAATAAGCATAGTATAAGTATAGCATCGCGCTAAACAACGCTACAGAATATGGAATTGATTGAAACCCTTGTGTTGATTTTGTCTTGTGTATCTTATAGAATGTTGGCCTGCAAAAGGAACACACAATTAAATTTAAAGCAACTCTTAATTACGATGAATATATACTGCAAATTAATAAATATGAGATCGAGGGTTTAATTTTCTTCTTACAACGGTGACAAGAAAACCAAGAATGATATGATGTTGCCTGTTCAAAACAAACAAACAAAAATCAACAAGGGGTTGAATATATAATTTACATAAAAACATAATTATATTCATAATTAATATAAAAAAAAAATAAAGATAAAGGGCATACCAAGAATACCAAAGGCAGAAGCCAAGATGGAAGCTGTTCTTGCGTCCATTGTTTCTTGGCTTAATTTGAAGAATTATACTAGCTAACAAAAGGAATCAGGGGCTTTGAAAAACTAGGAATATAAGCTGAATTTATACTAGTGCAAAAATTATAAAGCAATCATTAATACGGATGCTTTCCAAAACAAAAAAACAAAAAAAAAAAAAACAAAAAAACAAAAACAAAAAACAAAATTGTTATGTGGATGACCTATAGGATAAATGGCCTAAAGAAAAAAATGTGAGTGCAATTGCTTCCTTGCGTGAAATGTTTGGTGAAGCACCGTAATCAACAAGTGGCAAGTCCAGCTGCGTTTCTACTTGATAAATATGAATGTAATGATAATGAAAATCCTCATTCTTATTTATAAATAAAATACGAAATATTACTAATTTTGGCCAATAAGCAATGATAAGTGGGAAATGAAATCTCCTCTTGCACGTATATATATGTTGTGTTCAAGTGAAAAAAATCTCACTTTTTTCTTATAGAAGAAAATTTTCACATTCATACATGACAACTTTGTTGAGACAGATTACTCACACTCTTAAATGATAAAGAAATAAAGTAGCACATTTACTACCACTAATTCGTTTTAGTAGAACGGTAAACGCTTGATTTTAACATAGTATCAGAGCCAGAGGCCATGAGATCAAACCCTGGTTGAAACATTATTTAAAAATTGTGCAAGTGTTGGGACAATTGTGCAAGTGTTGGACAAATTGCCAACACTTGAGGGAGGGTGTTGGGACAGATTGCCCACACTCTTAAATGATAAAGAAATAAAGTAGCACATTTACTACCACCAATTGGTTTTAATAGAGCGGTAAGCGTTTGATCTTAACAAATTTTTCATGAATCAAGACTTACGTAAATTATCTAATTATCTCTAGCTCGAATTTGAGCAGGTCACGATGGACTTCACCTGACATCAACTCCGAACATATATAACATGCTTATGCACCAACTCAAACTGTGGTTGTCTCGGATTTTATCAATGGAAAATAACAAGTAATAAATTTATAAATCCGGTATTCCCCAAGTGTAGGGATCGTAGTATAGCGATTAATACCGGAGTCGATCTCAAGGAATCGAGGTTGTTTAATCTAGTTCTTATTAATTCTTCTAAAATTGTCACTACTATTTATTACTAAACCTAAACTAGAACGGAAAATAAACTGGACAGAGGATTGTCTGTCCAAAGCCAGGAAGGAAAGTTACGAACTTAACTAATGAAAATAAAATCTATTCTAAAAACTAAAACGAAAATAAAATTCTAACTAAGCAACGAAGAACAAGGCACAAAGGTTTTCAATTAATTCAACGACGAACAAGCTATGATCCACCTATCTCACAACTCAATTTCTACCCTAGATCGTTTAGTAAAGATTTAATAAAGGTTGTGGTTCACCTATCAAAGGTATGAACTTCTACTCTCGTAGATAATTCGCCTATCAGTCTTCTATCTCTCGATCTTAAAGATTGACACTTTCAAAACAAGGTGCAAGATTTGTTCAACCTAGCAACCTAGAAATCTAACCTAGCAACTCTCGTTATTTTTAGGTTAAAAGTCCAAACTTTATTATGGTGATCTAAGTCTAACAACGATTTTCATCAAACGTTAAACATCACAAAGCAACCATCTCTCGATATAAATTGCATAGCAAAATAAACACATAATAAAGAAACAAACTTTATAAAAACTCACAAAAACAAGTCCAAAGTCGAAAGCAAGATGATGTTGAGATGGTTTCACATGCTTGTTCAATCGCCTAGCCTTAGCTCATCGTTGTTATAGAAATTATATAAATAAAAAGAAGAAGAAATTGTGTTTATAGGAGGTAAAAATCGCAGCAGAGCCGCCCCCAAAGGGGCTGGGGCGGCCATGGATCGAATTGTGGTTGTTAGGGTTGAAAATAACACGTCCTTATATAGATTTTTAGGTCGGTTTCGCTGAGGCGGTGCCGTGGACGCCCGTCCAGGGATTCTGGACGCCAGTCCAGCCTTCATAAAATCTTCGAGTCGGGCCGAGCTGGATCAGACGCCCGTCCTATGTAATTTTGGACGCTCGTCCACTGAAAATCTGAACATCCTGAATCAAAAGCTCCTCTTGGACGCCCGTCCACTACTTCTGGACGCCAGTCCACTGGACGCAATGTTAAACGCTCGTTCAGCTGTCTAAATCTTCATTCCAATCCTCAACTTGCATCTTCCTCCTTCCATCAAATCTCCAGTTGGACATCCTTTAAGCTCATTCATTGCCATGCAAACGCACCTACAAGTTGATAGAAAAGTGCAAAGTGTAAAACCATACAAAAATCACCAATAAAACCACGTAATAAGCTCGATTTTGCATTTAAACCAATTTCGTATACATTCTCTCAATAAATCATTTAAACACTTACTTTTCTATAAAAAGTAATAAAACATGAAGGAAATTGCTACGAAATAATATCATATATATCATAAAAATCACCGTTAACAGTGGTCGCATCACGAGCTCTGGTTATCGGTATAGGTCAATCTGGGACCTGATCCCCCACGATTTATCTCATGGTCACTTTAAGGTTAAGTCTCAACCTCCACTAGAAAAAACTGCTCTTGACAATTTACCGGCTCATCCCTGGACTCAACGTCTTTGGTCAGCAGCCAAAACGGTCATATCTTTCGGTGGATATACCGTGAAGTCAGGATATTTCAATGCCTTGAGATTGTATGGTGGATTGCTGTGAAGTCAGGAATTGTGACTGCCAAGGTAGATATACTGTGAAGTCAGGATATTTCCATGCCTTGAGATTGTATGGTGGATTGCTTGAGTCGGCACATGCATCATCATCTTTAGGACCAGACAGAGTATGACGGGATATTTGGCAAGTCATGTGCCACCGCGTGTTCATCATTTCTTATGGCGATGCCTGCAGGACTGTTTGCCGATAGGGGAGCAACTTGCCAAGCGTAATATGCGCTCGGGTCTTTGTTTGGCATGTGATGACCAAAATAGTAACGACCAACCTTAACCAGCAGAGTACCGAGTCGGAAGTACTATAGAGGTGAGCAATGTTGTATCCCTTGAGGAATCAATCGAGTACCGAAGTTGTTATCGTACTTAGTTTAGGCTAATCAAGGTTTGTTCACGGAAATTATACTAAAGATATCTAAACCAGATGTAAAGAAATATAGAGAGAGACATAGCCAAACCATGATCCAATTGAATACTTTCACCCCTCTAATCGATTATTCGGGAATAGGCTTGACCAACCAACCAACCTAACACTTATATCGACTCATTTATGGGTGCAAACTCCTAATATAGTACGAGACGCCATGTAACAACCTAGTACCCTTTGCCCGGTTCAACAGTCCGCCTTTACAGATTTAACTGACCGAAACAAGATAAAAGTTGTAGAGATGCTCGATTACTCAACCGATAAACCTCGTCCCCTAATCGAATCTAAACAACTCAATCAATTATAAGAAACGATTTTAAAACACCTTTTCCCACACCCCTTCGCAACATACATTTATAAAAGTGGTGTGTGTTCATGAACTAGGTGTACAGTCTAATTCAAGTTTTAAGACATGAATTCGTCGATACAACAACAATTAAACACTACCCATTCCCAATTTCATCAATTAGAGGGTGATTTCTTCAATCTTCACATGGCTTGGCTATGGAGTGTTTAGCTACTCTTGATTAAACAAGAATTAACGATCAAAGACGAAATCAAAGCCATAAACAAGATAGAACCTAAGATTAATTACCAAAATCGAAGCAAAATCCGGATTACATCAAGTTTCAACACCACCCAATGTCAATTGATGATGAAGAAGATCCAAAATGACGAAATCCAAAACTAGAGTAGAAATCTATGCTAGATTATGCTAAATTTAAGTAGTATCTAGTGTAGGAATTAATCTAAGGGTGAAGGAGAGTAATTTCGACCTATGGATGAATTTGGGGATCTAGGAGTGAAGTATGAAGTGTAGAAAGTAAAGGGAAAGTGTGTAAAAATCTGTGCAAAAATTTATTTATAGGTGCTCCAAAAAGTGCTTGAAAATTGTCTAATGTGCACTCATTCCGCCGAATGTGCGCACATTGCCCTGTGTCGGTTGGGGAAAAACTCGATTCTGCTGGTGGAATGTGCTCACATCTCTCTGAATGTGCGCACACAATACATCCAATTAGCTGAATGTGTGCACATTGCCTCTGATGTGCGCACATTGGCTGCTGAACTTCCAAATCTCCATTTTCTTCACGTTTTCCTTTCCCAAGTCACCTATATCCTGCAATTCCATAGCACAACATACCAAGCATAACTCCACAAGATAAATAGGGCTCGAAATGGCAAAAAAAAACACCGTAAAATGACGAGGTTTACCATTTAGGTGATGATTTGCCTCGACGTGCACGCTCTAAGTGATTTTGCCTTATAAAAGGTCTAAAACTACCCGGGTTGAACCAAAAGTGTCGTAAATAGGGTTAAAACACGCATCGGAGCGTAGTAAGGATGACTATCATCAGCATGTGGCGGGGAGATGGAGTCCTTACGCGATGTTCTTTTTGATTGTGCTTATGCTAGAGAGATCTGGCTGGCAGCCTCGCCATTTGGTAGCCAGCGAATGCAGCATGAATCGAATTTTAGGGAGTTTTTTAGTGCGCTGGTAGTACGCTACACCCCGGATGAGATTTCCACGTTCTGTCTGCTTCTCTGGAATCTATGGAAATCCCGATGCAATGCGGTTTTTGATGATTTGCCTATTTATGTATCCCGTGTGGTTTCTACATCCTTAGTAGGGGCGACAATTATGATTTTTGTCATTTATAATCATAAAAATATTACTTTTGTCCTTCCGGACCCATTTATTATTATTTTTGTCCTTGTGGCCCCTTCCCCATAAATATAATGAGTCTTTTATCATCCCAAATCTTATTATTCAAAAAGGAAATTATTAAAATACAAAAAGTGAAAGATAGTTTTGTTGTTTTACCCCTATTTCATAGACATGAATCGTGTGATGTTTCTTTATGCGACACTTAAAAATAAACTGAGAGAATATCGTGTGATTCTTTTTTATGTGACATTTTAAAAAAAAAAAACTGAGAGAATACGATTAGTTTTGCTTTCGAAATATGTAAATATGCCTCTAGTGAATATTCAAATTTGCTATGCTGTCTACACTGGATTTTATTTTAAAACCTCCTCTATATGTATACATATATTGAAAATCATCTTTATCCGCTAAATCTTGTATGCTCTAATAATTTAGCTTCTTCAATCTAATTTTTACAAATTTATTATATTATAATTAAAGATCCGAGCACGCAAAGAAAACTCAAAGGTATTACGACAACAAATTCAGTCCTACTTGTAACTTCACAATCCGCGTCATAGAAATTCGAATATAATTTATTTTGAATAGAGATTTGATTTTATCGGACGTCCCTTTAAAAAAAAAAAAAGTTGTTTAACTCTGTAAATAAAAAACATGTGAGAAAAATAATAAATGTTTTTAGATTAGAGCGGAAATAAGAAAGAAGAAAATAAAGTAGAAAAGGAGAAGGAAAAGGAAAAGTTAAAAAAATAGGTTTCTACGAGGTTCTCTTAAGTTCATGAATGGAGACGAAACTATTAGCAGAGGGTGGAGTAATAGACAGGTGTCTTGCATGACGCATTCCGTTTTGTCTGAATACATTTTGTCCAATTTGATACTCCAATTAACCCTAAACTGCATCTCCTCTAGTTTTTTTTAACTCCCACGTAAAAAAGAATTACATAAATTAAAAAAATAATTAATATATCTGAAATAGAATGCAATATGATAAAATTACCGTTCATTTCTTGTATATGAAAAATTATACCAAAATTTGAGTTATTAAACTAAAGGGTAAAAGTGAAGAAAAAATGTTGTGTTGAAATTGTAAAATGACAGATTAAGAAAAACAAAGCAAATTCTAAAAGTGATAGTTAAAAAAGCGGAAACAATATTTTTTTTCCACGTATATGTTGAAAAAAATTAATATTTAGGACATTGACTGACAAAGAAGAACCTCAAGGCACACGATATGCGATGTATTTAAAGAGATGTTTCGTCTCTCGCAATTATCACTTAGAGAATTAACGAAAATCTCTCTCATGATACAATGGAGGTGTTTGATTCAAACAGTGACTTGTTTGAATCAAACCCGATGACACTTAGAAAATATTGATGATGTTGTTCAACTTAAGAATGATTTCGTTTGCATGCTTGTGTCTTTTATAGGCCGAAGATATATACCACACATGAAGTGATGTACTCTTACACGAAAGTGTAAAGTTCATATCAGTTCGGCCAAAAACAACAATTCTTGGCTTCGTGAGGTGCATCTCTTCGCAAGTTCATGAATCCGAAGTGATGCATGAATCCGAACTGATGCATGTATCTGAATCCGTTTAGCTAGGGGTGTTTAGCTTTCGGAGGCAGCCCCCACAAGTTGGCGCTGCCCCCTCAACCCACCGCGACTTAACCGGACAGGTCGAACCCCGTTACGTTACGACAACATTAATATATACGACAATTCGTATACAACCGATTATAAAATATTTAATTTATAAAACAATATCTAACAGTATATCGTCATGAGAATCATAAATCTCATGCCATTTATTTTTTCTCATTTCACACCCCATTTTTAGATGTCATGACCCAATTACTATTACTATTCACACATAGAACCAAAACATTAATAAAAAATAAAAATAAAAAAGAACTCTAGATTTCTTATTAATTATGGTGTCTTGTATTATATCTCGTGATCTGTAGACCGCTTGAAATGAACTTTGGATTTCACATGAATTATGTTGTTTCGTATTATATAACGTAATTTTTAGACCGCGTGAAACAAGGGTGGTATCCGGAGGTTCCGGGATGGTAATTACATTGACTCGGTGGTAAATATCGTAGCCTTAACCTAGAGGTTTCATGTTGTGTGTGTGCATAAATTCGGTATCAGTCAAAAAAATGATGGTATCAACTACCTCCGTCCCATAATACAAGTCATCATACATCTTTAGTTATGTCCAACAATATAAGTCATTCTACATTATCAACGCCATATTTATTATCTTTTTCTCAATCTTACCCCTAATGTAATTATTATCAATCCAATCATATTTTCTTTCTTTAACAACTATTGTATTAATTATAGTCAATATGTATTTTAGACATTTAACCATTAAAATTATGACATTCAAGTATTCAACCATTTTATTATTTGTATAAAAACCTCTAAAATGACTTATACTACATCCGGTTTAAAATATAAGTCATCCTAGCTTTTGACACATATTAAAAAGCTCAATAAATGATCTAATTTTGATAGTTTTATACTAGAATGCCATTAGGATTTATTAAATGATATATGAATGGTCGTGCATAGAAATGGGTGAAATAGGAAACAATGCATTAATTATAATATTGAAATGTGAAAAAAAAAAAAAACTTATATGATAAAATAAATTAAAAATGCTAGAATAACTTATATTTTTTACGGAGATTTTTGTGATAGAGGTAGTATTTTATAAATACAATGCACAACTCATGATTTATATGGAAATACAAATTTGGGGATGGGATATATATATATTGGGGGGATGGGACTATGGGAGGTTGTGTGAAGACCGAAGAACTAATGACGAAAAAGGAATAAACAATTAGTAAAGAAAAGTAATAAAGTATAAAAAGGAGGTAGGGCCCATCGCATTTCACTTACGTTTTCCTTGAAAAAACAACAATAAAGCAGGGCTTTTGCCATGACTCTTTTTGTCTTTTCTTTTTTTTGTGTCGTTGACGATTTCGACCGCTGCCACACCGCTTGAGTTTGTGTGCTTTTTTCAGAAACGTTTGAAACTCTAAAAAAATAAATACTACTACCTCCTCTCCAAAATATAATTCATCATATATTTTTAGTTTTGTCTTATAATATAAGTTTTTCTACATTATCAATACAATATTTATTGTTCTTTCTCTATCTTACCTCTAATTTATTATGAATCTAACAAATTTTCATTACTTAACGACTATTATATTAATGATGTTCAATGGGTATTTTAGACATTAACCTTTAAATTAATGACACTCAAACTAATTCCTTAATCTGTGTGAAAACTCCTAGGATGAATTATATTTTTGACCGGAGGTAGTAGCATGTAAAAAGCATTTAGTACGTCCTTAAATGATACTACTTCTGTCTCTTGTTATAAGTTATCTTAACATTTTCAATCCGTCCTCATTTCAATTCAATAATTAATACACTTTTTCTTGTTTTACTCTTATTCCTTATTACAAAGCTTTACATTAGTCTAATCAATCTAAGGGCATTTTAGTCCAAAACTACCAAAGTTGGATCATCTATTGAGTTTCTTAATATGTGTGTATAAAACCAGGATGACTTATAATATGAGACAGATGTAGTATTCTTGAAGCAAATTTGTCGTCTGAATGACATCTATATATGTGAAAATTGATTTACGCTCAGGCGTAAAAAAATTGTTTTTTATGAATTAATTCGGATACTATTCGGTTCAAAATAATAATATTGTTTCGCAAAATTATGAATAGATTTATGGTGATGAATACGTGACACCTGTCAAGATCTATATTTTCAGTATTTGATTACTAACAAGAATCAAGTATCTAGTTTTCCCAGCGAACGAATTCGTAAAAGAACTGTCAGGATGGAAGGATAAACTTCTTTCTCCAGTTGGAAAAGAGGTTATGATAAAATCTGTCTTGTGGGCTTTTCCGACTTTCATTATGTAGTGCTTCAAGTTACATTCTCTTCTAATTAAGGAGCTTGAGTGAGATATTCAAGGTTTCCTTTGGCGAGATAAGAACAAGAGGAAAGTGAATTGGAGGAATTGTGAGACATGTTTACACAAAAATCTAGGAGGGCTAGGGTTTAAGGATTGTGAGTGCTTCAATTTAGCCATGTTGGGGAAAACAATCTTGTGGGCTTTTTAATCTTCATTTTTCTCTCGCAAGTCCGATTCTTAAGGCAAAATATTTTCCAGAGTCAAATATCCTGAGAGCATGGCTTGGGAATAAACCTTCGTTTATGTGGCACAATATTTTAGAGAGGTGCGATCTTTAAATGCTAAGCCTCTGATGGTGTGTTGGGGATGGCAACATTTTCCATGACGTGTGGGTGTCTAGTCCCTCATCTTTTTGTATCCCTTTTGCCATGCATTATTTGCTTACGGAATGCAAGGTGGTGTACACACTACAAGAAATTTGACTTTTAATGAGGAGAATTCTCCTCACTAATTATTCATTTCTCCTCATTAATGACTTTTAATGAGGAGAAGTGTCTCCTCTTTACAGCTTCCGCCACTAAAGACATATAATGAGAAGGAGTAGCTCTCCTCATTAATTATATATTACATTTAATGAGATATATATTCTCCTCATTAAAATTATTTTTAATGACGGCAAACCTCCTCATTAAGGTCATTTGCTCCTTATTAAATAAAAATTCAATGACAACAAACCTCCTCATTAATCATGAATAAATTAATCAAAAAAATCAATATCCTGCCATTGTATAAGTATTAAACCAAAATGACTAGAAACCATGATAGCTGAAATCTTAAACAAATGAAAATTACATTTTTATAACAATATTGATACACTTTTAAAGCCCATAATTACATTAAAGGAAACACAACAAATGTTTACTACTCACAAGAATCTATAACTTCATCCAAACAGGTGTTTACAAGTCATACAAAATCTAAAACCTAATCCAAAACGGTGCCTTTTCATGCCAAAAAGAAGGCAGTTCACCTTTGTATTTTTTCCTTAAGCTTCTGAGTTTTTGGAGTTGGCCATTATAATTCCAAGCAAACATGGTTGCCAAAATGATCCTTGTATCTCCTGCTTGAGAAGAAGTTCCAAAATGAAGTCAGCTGAGTAAGCACAAGAAAAAGTTCCAATGCTTAACGATTCGAACCAAGAGGAGCTACAATTTAATCCATTCAAACTTTAACAATGAAGACATTTATACACCAGAAGAGAAAAATTCAACCTATCGGAATGCATGCATACCTTTATATGTATCTTGCATTTAAATTAGCTGCATTGAGTACCTATATGCTTGTATGTTCAATAATGTATACCAAACTTAAGCGAAAATGCAGACCTGTACCAGATTAGAAGTAGTGAACATAGCAGGTTGTTAACAAGCTTAAATATTGCAACACACACATACAAGTTATGTCCAAAACTCAAAAACAAAGTGCACATACATAATGTAAAAAGTAGAGAGAAAAGCAAGTTGTTATGCAGACTTTAAACAAGCCCAAGTACTATGTTTATCACTTCAGCAAAACAGGATCTTAACATGATGTATTCAGAGGTTTATAAACATCAACTTAGACCTAATTCTAAGACTCAAAATCAAGTTAACACAAACCACATAAAGGTTGACACCAAACTGATCCTAAAAAAGATGAGAAAAATAGACATGATGCAAACCAGAGTCTAAGCAGATTAACCAAGCAAACAGACTATATACTAAAGATAAGATCATAACTCATCAAAACAGACAAGTATACAACAAGTTTTATGGATCAATTAAAACCATAAAAAAGGCTCATTCAAACACAATATAAAGGTTCTCTAACACAATTTTCTATGCAAACTTTAAGTACTAAAACAAGAATCAAACATATGAGGATACATGCACTTAAATATAAGGATACATGTACTTAAAACAGACAAAATCATTAATACAACTGAAAGTTTAAGCTATAAGTTAAAACTGGGATGGGGATGAATCAATGAAAGCCTAAAAAACATTAACCACTTAAGTGAGCAACTTGTCCAGCGTCAAACATGTTGCAAACATATATACAGGAGTCCTTTCGAAGCCAAATGATATCTCGATCAGCCCCATGCATCACCTGATTAAGCATCAAAAGGAATAATTGTTAGCACCTAACCTACATCTTCATATTAGCCAATGCAAAACGAACAAAAAGAAAGGAGAGTATACCACCTAAATTAAATATTTTGAACCAACAATATCTTCTATTTTCTTTCGTCACGATCAAACCTACACAAATAAAGCCCAAAAGTAGAATCCTGGAGCTTCAGATTAAGCATGGTCAAAAGTAAATCAGAAGTGGATTTTTAATATGGAGAATGATGCCCTCGTAATAAATAATGGAAATAAGAAACTTCTCCTACAACTAAGTAGCAAAAATAACAATAACATTCACTACTATAGAAGTGAATTTTATTTACTCTCTACACACACACACACACACACACACACATATATATATATATATATATATATATATATATATATATCAAACATGGGATAAAATAAATTTGCTCCATCATTTCTAGCCATGTAGTCATTAGGTAATTGAGATAATACATCATACTTGAAGACAAGTTGGTTACCTCTCAAATTTAGTCATTCTTATGATGTCAGAATCAACCAATGCCGAATAATAAACATAAGTATCCTACTTATTTAATTCTAACCACCTAAATATAAGACATAAAAATGTTGTAACACGAAATTAGCAGAAATGGTGGGGTAAATATCAAAAGATAGGAAAGATTACAAAGCATGTCCCAGGGGGTGTGCATCCACATAATATATACAAAAAGCCACCAGCAGGCAGCTATCCAAAAATAAAAACCAGACAACAATGGATCAGGGATCATTTGCAGCAGCATAAATGATACCATTATTACCCAGAGGGGTTTTTTTTTTTTTTTTTGCCTTCTTGGACACCTTTTCCAGCAAAATAACCCCAGAAGTTGGAGCCCGCTGCCCAGAATCAGAGCCAATTCCATTTCCCCTATCAGAAGCACCAACCTCAATACCATAGCCATCAGGATCAGGATATTGATTAAGATCATCAAAGGTATTTGCAATATAAGGAGTAACCTTATTCCCAGAAGGATTAAACTTCATAGAAAGTATCACTTTATCAGTCAAAATAGTAGGCAAAACATAAGGCTTCACAGAGGAGGTCTGCTTTCTCCTCCTGCTCACATAGATCTTAGGCTCATCTATTTTATTGTCCAAACAAACAACATCCAAATGCGCTAATTTCTTGCACAAAGTACACAACTTAGTAAAATCTTAATAAAGAACGGGTTGTACAGAACTTAGGAAAATCAGCATCAATAACCTAATCACTGAATCATCAGAAGTCTCACACACATCATTTAAATCCGCTTTCAATTTAATGACCTCATTAGTGAACTCTCTGTTTTGTTTGAATAAATTTGCCCAAGAAGTATATTTTGCAGCCAAAACATCAAGAAGACAATCAGCAGTTACAGGCACAACCGGTGTATTTTCAGATAAAGGCACATAAGTTCGTTTATTTAAAAGTCCATCAATAGCACAAGAAGCAGGAGATTCAACAACACAATCAGTGTGAATAACTTTAGCGGCTAAAGTGGCAATAGCATCAACCATATCAAAATCAAAAACTGAAGCATTCATTTTCTTTAATTATGTATTGCAGGGAGGATCTTACCAGACTTTAGCCTCATGGAATCCAATTAATTGGGGTTATAGAAGCTACCTGGGGCAAACCAACAACATTCAATGGCAGATTCTGCAAAATAATTGAAGAACCAACCTTCATTGTTGGTGAAATCGCAATCTGAGCTGAGGGAGCCAACACCTCAGCTGCAGGAACATCATTTTGAGTAGGGAGATCCAAAATGCGAGGTTGTTCATCTGTAAAAGCATGAGGAACAGGAAGTTCAATAGAATCCGGCGGATGAACAATGCCATCTTCATCTTTTTTCCTGTTTCTTCAACCTATGGAGCAAAAGCAGAGATGTAAGTTCAATGGGGAAAGAAATGTTAGAAAAACGAGCTAAGGAACAAGGTAAACAACAAAAGAGAGCTCAAATTCATGTAGATTTCCGGCCGGATAGTTGAGACAACCATGGAAGCCGGTGAGTGGCAAAGTTTGGAAGACGAAGACGGCGGCGGCGGTGATTGAAGAAGATACGCGGTGTTGGAAGTAGCGCCCGAAGACAATTTATGTAATTGTTTTTAGAATTAATAAATGACAGATTTATTCTCATTTTATTATTTGCTTAGTGCTTATAAGAAATACACTACTGAAACCCCAAGACATATCATATGTAGCCATATAACTTAGTGTGTGTCACACATGAGGATTAAGTTTATGATGATACACTTGAACTATTAGTCTGTGGTGAAGTTAATCTAAGTATGGGGTCTATTGATTAAACCACCATTAATACGTCCAGAACACTTTATAGTGTGACCGTCTTATTTGGACGATCGACATTGGTTGTCTAAGTGGGGCATTTATATATGATGAGAGTCATATAGGACTGGATCGATTTAATTTGAGTTTCTCATATAATTCCGTGATTGAGTAATCTTATTAAATCACAAGATGATCATATATGGATTAACCTTAATCCTGAAGTGATTACAGACTCCAACTTGTTTCGGGATAGGGTTTGATATGTTCGTTAAGGATCGCTAAGAGGCGCGGTCCGAATCACTTTCATGTTGGCACTATCTAGAATGAGTGAGAAGTGTGTGTCTCACAGATATGGAATTCATTCCTTCCTGTGGGAAGTAGAAAGACAATCCTCTTATTTGTTAATCCTAGAAACTGATCGATCCGCGGTGTTCGTATTGGTTATGAACTAATTGATCACTAGTGGGTTAATGGTAAATAAGGATAAGATGTATTGAAGAAGGTTTACGGAAATAATCCGGCTTCATTACGGATAGTCTATGGAGGGTTAGTTTATATGTAATGATTATATCAATGGACGCTTATCGACTCGACTCGACGTTTTGAGAATAAGTTATATCTATAATCGATAGAGTTTAGTTTCGGATTTATGGTGGCGTAATTCGGATTTAATAAGTTAAGTAGAAATATTATGTTCGATAAATATTTTATTTAATTATTGTAGCTACTGGTTATATGTTCATGGTCCCCGGGTTGGCTCCTAACATGCGAGTGTTTTCTCGTTTTATGGAACCTCGAGATTAAATTAAATAGTTGGTCTATTTAATGAATATGCAATATTATTTATAGATTTTTGTCCAGAAGGACAAAATTATCAAAAAATCTGTATAGAAGGACACTGTAATTTAATCAGGACAAAAGTAACAATTATGAAGTAACAAATATGAAGTAACAAATGTGGAATAGAGTAAATATGAAGTAACAATTGTGAAACACAAAGTAACATTAACACGTGAAGTAACAATTGTGATTTTTTGTCCTTTATAATCATGAAAATGTTACTTTTGTCCTTCCAGACACATTTATTAATTTTTTTGTCCTTGTGGCCCCTTCCCCCTATTATTTATTTGGTAAATAATATGTAAAATAGAAAAGACATTTTCTATTAAAAAAATGATAAAAGTGGCGCCTCTTATGGATATATTAGGAGAAGAAATTTTTCTAGATTATCTCATATGTGTAATTAATTAATTATCTATTTGTTGGATAATTAATGGAAAAATAAAGAGATTGATTTTTTTGGGAATTATCTCTTATTTTTGTGGGAAAAATATCTTTTCCTTATAGGAATAGGTTTTTGTGGTGTGAAAATGATAACTCTCTTGACTAGTTATTTTCCTATATAAACAGAGTTCATCCCAACACAAAATCACAAGTAATTGGCGCCACATTATAATAAAAAGGAAGAAAATTTAGTTTATTGCCTTAGTCATTAAAAGAAGAAAAATCTAGGGTTTTTCTTGTCATATTCGAGGAGGTTCTATGGCGAGGGTCGACGTCCACCAGTCGTCGATACAATCCGGAAGATTGTGGCTTCTCCCTTTTGTCGAATTTCTCATCTCTTTCCGTTGAGGTAAATCTACTAACCTTCTTGTAGATTGTTAATTAATTATGTTGATTAAAATCGTGGTAAAAATCGCATGCAAATTTAATTCGTAGCTTCCGCTGTGCTAGATCGAGTATCTCGATCGGTCTGTGAATCAGATCTGGCGATTCAATTATGGATCGGATCCGGATTCGGGTTTTTGTATATCCAGCAAAGGGTGGAGGGTGGAGAAGGTTAGGATAATTGGTTTTTCTTTTTGCAATTGTTACATTTTGTTTTGGAAATGGATGGTTTAGATAGCTTTTTTTTGGAACAATAATGGGGTGGATTGATTTTTATTTTTTATATTTTATTTTTAGCATAGGTTGATTTTATTTAAATTGATATAGTTAATGAGGAGATCTTTTTTTATTGTACCACTAATGAGGAGCAATATGATCAACAATGAGGAGAATTATCATTTGGTCATCAAACAACAATATAATTTAGTTCTCCTCATTATTACTGCCATTTAATGACGAAATTTTGACTTCTCGTTAAAGACCTTTTTTTAGTAGTGGTATGCAATGTTGCCTGGGCCTAATAGGTGGTGGAATATTCCTTTAATAAGGCAGATGATCCATCCTTGGGAATTGGATGTGATCTTACACACGCCGACATATGTGGCTTATTACTTGGATAAATTGAGATGACATTATGACCTTAAGGACGTTTACTCTGTTAAATCAGGTTCTTGTCTGGCATTACGAATGCCTAGCGGTGTGCTTTGCCCTTACGGTCATCATTCTCCATGGAGCAAGATAGTTTTCGAAAGAGTATTTGGAAGATCCGTATACCCACGATGGTTCATTACTTTTTATGGCGTTGCTTCTTCTAGATAGCCATAATCTATCTAAATGAAATTGGGGATGTATGCTTGACAAGTGGACGTGATAGCGAAACTTTGTGTCATGTGCTATTTGAGTGTGATTATGCTCAAGCGATTTAGGCGGCATTAGTTTTTAGTAATTGTCGCCCTAGTGCAGGGCCGGCCCTCATGTGAGGCCGGAGAGACGTCCATCTTAAGCCCAATGGTGCCGGGAGGGCCCAACGGTATATGTTTCGCTAAAAAAAAAATCCGTGTAGAATCAATCCGATACAACCTAATATAATATGTTAATTTTTTTTTTTTATCTTTTATAAAAGCCCAAATTTTTTTTTACTTCAATCGATAAAGGTCCCAATAAAAAAATTTACTTGGCAAAAAAAAATATGGATTAGCCATGATATCAATTGAAAAAATATGGTTAATGAAACTGACAATGTTACTTTGATTAGTGATTTCGCCTCTAAATGTGTTGCAAGAGCGATCTTGAAATATATAGTAATATGTAAGTATGTTTTATGTATTGTTTTTAAATATGCTATAAAAGACTGCTTTGTAGGCATGTTTTGAGGCTATCAATAAATTGAATTTTGTATTTACAGATGTTAAAAACGCGATAAGTATGTTTTTTAAAAAACAACTAAAACATCCAATTCGGGGACTTGACCTTAAACCCAAAAAATGCCAGGGCCGGCCCTGCCCTAGTGCATTCTCGAGCTTCAGGGATTTCTTGGGCCAAGTTTGGGAGGAGAGCTTTGATGATGAAATCGCTCGGTTTTTCGTGTTGATATGGAATGCATGGAAGGCGAGATGTAGCAAGTAGCTTTGATGATGCACTGTTTATGTGTTACGGATAATTTCGGTTCCAATGTGTATGCCATTGAATTTCCCCACACCTTAGTTTACCACCTTCGGGGTACATGAAGTGTAATACGGATGCTTCTATGATGGAGGAAAGTTCTAGAGTAGGCATCTTATTTAGGGATGAGTGGGTTCGATAGTGGCTTCCTTCTTTTTTGCACCTTGATCTAGGAATTAGCATAGAAGTTTTGGAGATTAGGGCAATTTTTATGGAGGTTATGGAGGCAGTTCGTTTGGGATTTTCCTCTATTATAATGGAAAGTGATTGTTTGTCTTGTATTCAGACTCTCGCTAGCTCATATGATGATCTTTCGGTGACAGGATGTATTGCAGGAGAGTGTCTCTCCCTCTCCATCGTTCCGGTCACTTTGCTTTTCTTTTGCAATTCAGATAGAAAATTATCAACTAGACATAATTCATAGACGTACGTTTGCGGTTCCTCCGTACATTAACAATTTATCAAACACGCGTTTTAATTTATCTTCATTAGGTAAGTCTGATGCATAGTGGTATCAAAATCATATTTTGGGACCTATGGACACTATGCATTTGGTATCCGATTTTCATCTCCAATCATATGTATCAAAATTTGGGTTTGATACCTATAAACTACATCTCCAACTATAGGTATCAAATTTTGGTTTTGATACCTCTAAACTACATCTCCAACCATAGGTATCAAAATTTAATAGTATTAATTTTTTTTTTTTTCAGTTTTGATTAAATTTATGAATGTTAATTACCCCGTTACAATTGCCACTTTTCAACAAATTTCCTCCCACCTGTGCGCGTGAAGAAGTTGAAAAGGTTTTAAGCGCTGCGTGATATTAAATATAAGACCTCAATTGATACTAAATCAAATTTTGATATTTTTTATTTTATTTTTTTTCATTGAAAATGCTACATATTCATATTAAATATGATTTTGATACCCTTCCACTGGACTTGCCCGTAATGGCAATTAGATGTAGCTTATGATCATTGACATCAAATCATGAACAAATATTATAGAAATACACTTCATTGACAAAAAATATTAGTTAACTTGTCCAATTCAACTTGATTTGATTTGATTTGTTTTGGTGTAAGAGGTGATAGATCGATATTGATATTTGTGGCCAAAAAATTTCAAATTGAACATATGCATCTCCTTGTCAAATGACTACGGCTTTCACAAACTGTTGATATATTATTTAGTATCAAACGAAACAATGATTTTTTCCTTTCTTTCTTTATTTCTGTTTATTAGAGCTGAAATATTGATTACTTTACTACAATTCTATAGGTCTTCGTTGAGCAATCATTTTTGTTTGGATACAGACCGTTCAATCATAACCTGAAATAGTAGTATTAATTTATTTTCTCAAATCACAAAGTGTCGTGAAGTGTGTTTAATCATTTGTTATGGAAGTTGAAACGTGAAGAAACTCGATTCGCTATAATTACAATGCATATTTAAAGCATCCTTGTGCCACAACAATAAAACAGTCTAACTACATAATAGGTTTCAAACACCAACATAATAAATATTACTAAAAAACTTTCTGGATGACAAGTGGATGTATGCTTGACAAGTGGATGTGATAGGAAAACTTTGTGTCGGGTGCTATTCGAGTGTGATTATGCTCGAGCAATTTAGGCAGCATCAGGGTCTAGTAATCGTCGCCCTAGTGCATTCTCAAGCTGTAATGCACGTCACTTGATACGGTCATATAACATCATTTTAAGGATTAAACTTTTATCCAATAATAGGTTGTAACAATGATAACAAACTCCCTATTTCAAAACCTTAGTTGTGCGAAAGAATAACGAGCATGTTCCATCATATCATTTCACTTTAGTACAACTATTATCACAACGTTCGACTCATTTATCATCTTCCTTCATCTTTACCCTGCGTGTATTATACGAACCGCAATGCTTGCATTTGTGGCCCACTATGTGAAAATTTGTATTGCTCGTCTTGTTGCAGTCATTGCAAAGAACAAGCACCTGCAAACCCATATCAAAAGCTAAGAACAAAAAAGCAAATGAAACTAGAAGGCAGCTTTTATTTGCAATCATTGTGGATCAATTTCAGCATTAAAATTTGAAGTTAATTTCCAAGTTGATGTGTAACTACGTTGACGTGAAGTTCTAAGTAGCCGGAAATGCAGTATGCATACTGGCAAGAAAAATTAGAAAATCCTGATTAAAATAACCGGATTCTTACTTTCACTTGTAAACTTTTAAGTAGCATATAACTGATAGTGATTACACTTGATAATACTTACTTCATAACGGTATTCTTCTGGCATGGTTGTTGCTTCAATCTGTGAGGAAACAAACACTAGGTGTCAATTTTATTTCCTATGAAAAATGCTACTAAAATAATTCCAAAGCCAATGTGCAATGAGGAAATAAAGGGAAGTACCATATTTCCTACAAGAAATGTTATACTAAAATGAATAGTGCTTCATACAAAAACCGACACAGACAAGGGATGTGAAAAAAAACTTGCCTCCTGATCTAGTCTGAGCCAATATTCAGACATATCCCATAATGACTTTGAGCAAGAAGGACAGCGAAACCTAAGTCGTAAACCCGATAATGTAAGATGGAACCTTATACATTGAAAATGAAGGTGGGTAATTTAAATAGAATTATCCAACAATCCAAATGGGAAGGTTCAAAAGCAAGGAGTTTACTGGTTTTGGGAGACCATCTCTGTAAAGCAATCCTGATGCATTAAGTGTCCGCATTTCATAATTCTAGCAGGCTTGATCGAATCGAAAAGAAACTGGCAATAATCCAAAGGTTGTTTGTTATTTGAAAATGGATATCACTAAAAGGTTTCAGAGGAAGAAATATAAATATGTTTTTCAAAAACAAACCTCATAACAGATAGGACAGTGATTCTTCATAGAATTCTCTACACATGAGTGATTATTAAGTACATCCACTGTATAGCAAGACCCTGCATATATTTAAATAAATGATGAAAGAACAACAAATGACAGTGGAAAAAAAATATTCTTAGAAAAGATGTCGTTTAGCTTGCAATATCCCCACTAGAACATAGTGTATACACATACTACTAAGCCTAATATTTATAAATTTATATTTATAGGCTCATAAAACAAAGGCAGCAACATTTTCATTCAGCTACATCATGTTCAGTTTTTCTGGAAAGCAAACGCCACTCAGCATTACTTAAATTTGATCCAAGCTACACAAGATATGCATTGTTTAAAGTGATTCATTTGACAGATATTTAGTTAATCGTTTGAACAAATGTTTCCATACATGATACTGTACAGGTGTACAAAATTAATCTACTTCATCACATAATGGACTCAAAACAAGAGTACGCGTATACATACCACACTTGGGGCAATGAAAAAAGTTTTCACGGCCTCCGACCCTGCAGATGCATGGATAGGATTAACAGCTGAGTAAATAGGATAATCAAAGAAAACCAATGGCAGATTAAATGGTCATATCCTAAAATCTACAGACCTACAAATCCCACAATCATCACAATGGAACTGCTTCTTTGTTGTCTGTGAAAGAAACAGAAATAAACAGAGTTAAGCAGGGTTCTGATACCCTAGAAGATAATATAGCATGCACGGTTCAGGGTCCTTCTACAATAGAGCAAACAGTCAGAAAAAGAGAAAGAAACATTACATCGTCATCAAAAAACTTGCAAATGTTGCAAAAATAATCCCCAAATTTGACGCCGCAGTTTGAACATAACTCAGCAACCTAGGTCATATGCAACAAAATGTCTAACGCTGATGGGAGGTCAAAAAAAAAGTAAGGAATGGCATTACTTAATGATTATAATAAATGTACAAGTCACAGATTTAAGACTGAGTGAAACCTCTTGCTCCTTATTGCATACAGCACAGATAACCTGCAAGAACAATCCAATGGAAACAAAAGAAACCAAGTAAAACATACATATACAAACTTGCACACCCCAAACAGCAAGAAATACAAGCAACTGGTGAACAAAACTTACTTGCTTAATATCTTGACGGACAATCTCATGACGCTCCTTAGGGTCACTAAGAGCAAACTGTATCGGAAAGGTAAGAGCAAGCGAGCAACACATCAACAAGGAATCTCTTTCAAAAAAAAAAAAAAAAAAAAAAACAAGGAATCAAGTATCAAACATACGAATGTATGCATATGAGGTAGTTCAAGTGGTATGATTACCTTGGCCTCATTGTGGCAGTGCCGACAAGTGAAAACCTGATTGCAGCAAGGAGCTCTGATTTTGCATCGTCTCCTATAATGCTGGCATCTATAACAAAACAAATGGAAACAATTCAATGAATATACTAATGAAAATGGAGGAAAGCGAAGTTAATAATTCAATTCCCCACTGATTACCCATAAAGCATCCTTCCGAAATCTTCTCTATTAGGTTTATCTTCCGTCTTTTCTAATCCAGCATCGTCGCCGCCTTCTGCAGGCTCTACTTCAGCACGGGACATGGAGGTTTGTGGTGTATTAACGTCGTCTTTCTCCGATTCCATTGGTTCTATGAAAATGTTGAACAGGTTTCCGGGGCGGACGAAGTAAAAGAACAGCCGTCAAGAGCTCAAGAAATTTGGCGGACAAATTTGGCGGTGACAGAAACAAGGGAAGACGAAACCTAATTTTCACACATGGATTTTTTTATTTAATTTTTTACCAGAAACAAAATAAATTGATTAAAAAAAAAAATTACACCGGACCAATGTCGGAAAATAGACCTACAAAATCTCGATCATCACTGGATTAAAGCCAGAAACCACCACTATGGGCAATGAAAAGAAAAATAAATGGATATGACTACATGAGAATAACTCATCTCCACCAAATTCTACTAGAGATGACTTGATTTGGTAACATATACAATTGTCAACATTTTTTCATAACGTAAACAGACTTAAGCAAATCTACAAAACCTAAAAAACAATCCGTTTGGAGGAAATTTTCGTTTGGAGTGAAGTGATGGGGATAAGTGAACTGAACTGTGTGTTTAGGGCACTCCCAGCAGAAGCCTTATACGGTGTCCTATCCCTAAAATGAAGATAAAAAATAGAGTTTTGCTTCAAATAGCTCACACAGCAGAGTCCCTATCCCTATTTATTTTTAGGGATATGAACAGTGCATCCCTACTTGTGGGGATGCACTATTAACTGCCCTAAACATATTTAATTGTTAAAAATTATAGGGATAGGGATGCTGCTGGAGTGAAATAATAAATATTTAATGTATATAAATAGGGTTGTGAGGTAGAATATATATTATTTAATATTATTTGAAATGTTATAGGGATAAGGATAGGGATCTTTGTTGTAGAGGTTTTTGAATTGAGATGGTGTAAAATAGGAATATATATTATTTTATATTATTTTAGGGATAAAATTTAGGACATCTGCTGGGAGTGCCCTAAGATCAATTAGCCCTTCACTTCCACCAAATGGAGTGACCACTTAAAGTATCCTCCATTTTTTAGGGGTACATCCACAAATATGCTTTTTTTTTTTCCTTTGAAAGGGTTGAGAATCTTGAGATATATTTATTTGAAATTGAAAAAAAAAAATTTGTGATTTTTCATAAAATAATTGGTATAAAAACAATGCTACAAGACTATAATTGGAAGACAAGAAATGTAGAATGACATAAAGTGATAAAGCAAATATGAAATTTTCTATCCATTTATTCACATTACATTACTTCGATTCGCATACAAATACAACAACAAGATGTAGTATTATACAAAAGGGTAAAGAATGTGATTCATCCTATGTATTTAAGGTAAGTACAAAAAAAACTTATAACTTACTTTACAATCAATACATGTAATTCATGGAATAAAACTTATGAGGTAATTAATTACACATAAGAAGATAATAATATGTGTTTAGACCCTTGATTTATTTTGATAAGGTGGCATCTATAAAATTATTATATATAACACTCCCTATTAGATATCCATTGCACAGAAATATGTTTCATTAAATCTTTATTAGGAAAAAACTCTCTGATAAAATGTTTAACCCCGAATCTTCGTATAAAATATCTAAGCGTAAATTCGACTTTTAAAAAAATAGTTCTCTTCATTTTTCTTAAATAAAGCTTCATTAAAGTTAATTAAGTTTTCTTTGACTCCACGACAAGTTAAACCGACCTTAAAGGGTTCTAAAGCCTATTAAAGGCTTCAGTTTTCCACACGCTTCAAGTTTTTTTGGGGTTTATGAGTTTTGAGCAGCCCGCCTTAGCGCGCTAGGGTTTTCCCGGAATCTTGGTTGTTTCGTCTTTGTTTGCGTTTATGTGTTTGTTTTAAGAAGTTTGGCATGCTCGCCTAGGCGGGAGACCATCTCGCCTTAGCGAGTTACCTGGAGTCTGACAAAAAGTTTTGATCGTGTTGTTGCAAATCACAGATCTAAGATCATTTCGGCTCCAGGAGCAGTTTTGAATTTGGAATTGTCCTTAAAAGGTATAACATATAAGGCTTGTCTTATCTTTAAGTTATTTGTTGATCTTGTTTGTGGTCTTAGGCTCTAAGTGCTTCAAGGTTGTTTAAGAAAGTGATCTCCTAAGTTTAAATATTTGTCTAGGTACTGGATCATCGTAAGAAGATACTAAAGAATGACTTTATAGCATACCCAAGATGTTAGAAGCATCTTAATAATCTCTTTCAACCTCATATCTTCGTTACCAATATACATATGTTCTTATCCATGAATCTTCTTGCCCAGTAACATGCATCCCAGTTGTAGGAAAGGAATACTACTTAGTTGAAGAATAAATTCCTGCATATAACTGTTAGGTGTAGTGCCCGAAAGACAATTATATAATTGTTTTAGGATAGAATTAATAATTCATCTTATTATATGCATGTATGCTTATAATTAAGACACTACTGAAAACCCTAAGTACCTCGTTTATGTAATCACATAACTCAGTGTATGGCTATACACAAGAGGATTGAGTTAGTGAGATGTACTTAAAATTAACTTAGTCCGTAGCGTTTATTAATCTGAGTACGGGTCTCATGATTAATATGCTAATAATGCGCCCAGAACACTTTAGGTGTGACAGTCTTATCCGAACTGTCGGTAATAGGGTACCTAGTGGGGCATTTATATATGATGATAATCATATAGGGTTGGACCGATTTGATTTGAGCTCTCGATATAATTCCGTAATCGAGAAGTCTTATCGAATCACAAGATGATCATATATGGATTAATCTCAATCCTGCGGTGATCACAGACGACTGCTTAGACTAGGGTAGGGTTTGATGTGTTAGTAAGGATCACTTCGTAGTATGTGGTCCAACACTTCTCGTTGGCTCTATTCTGGGATGAGTGAGTAGTCTGTGCTATCACAGATATGGAATCCATTCCTTCCCTCGGGAAGTAGACAGACAGTTCCCTTATTTGTTAACACTAGAAACTGATCGATGGGCCCAGTTCATATCATATTGGTTATGAACTAATTGATCACTAGGGGGTTAATGGTAAATAAGGATAATATGCTTCGAGAAGGGTTTACGGAGATATCCCGAATCGAAGTGAACAGTCTATGGAGGATTTATCCGTATGTAATGATTATATCAGTGGGCACCTTACAACTCATAGTTGAGTATAAGTTATCTATATTCGGCAGAGTTCTGTTTCGGGTTTATGATGGTGTAATCCCGGAATTAATAGATTGAATATAATTGTTCGGTCTGACGAATAATTTTATTTAATTTATTGTAGCTACTGAATATGGGTCCATGGTCCCCGACGTGGCTCCTAATATAGCATATATGTTTTCTTGTCGTTTCACCTCAATTATAATTAAATAGTTGGATTTGACTATTTAATCGATATGTGGATTAATTGTTTAGTTGGACTAGATAATTAAATACATGGAAAAGAATTTTTTTGTGGACTCGGCCCAATGTGATGAAAATTTCGTGTGACCTAATTTTATATTAGGGTAGGCGAAATTTGCATGTATTATTTGTTGGGAAATTTGTTTTCTTGATAAATAATAAGACATGTGATTAAATTATTTATTTGTTAAATAATTTAAGGAAAAGAAAATCTTTTATATATCCTTATTAATTTAGGATTATTTTGGATTTATCTTTTATTTAGAATAATGATTAATCTAATAATTATTAAATCCTTGGAGGACAAGGATTACTCTCATATATAAAGAGAGTTCTCCCAAGCCAAAACACATGACATAATTTTCGAAATTATTGTAAGAAAATAACTTAGAATTTTCGGCTATAGTTATTTGGGTTTGAGTTTTAGAAAACTTGGGTTTTCTAAGGTAGCATATCGAGGAAGTCCGGCGGCTTGAAACGCCATCCACCTGGTGGTGCTTGGAGACACACGTTGGAAGACTGTGGCTTTTCATCTAGCTTGGATCTTGGATTGAAGATTGTTCTTGGAGTTTATTCACCATAAACTAGTAACCCCCTCGTAGGTAAGATCTATTTATTTTATGTATTTTGGTTAACTAGATCTAGATCTATGCTATTCCGCTGCGTAATCGGGTGGATCTTGATCCATCCGATGATATTACATCCTACAATAACATCCTCATTTGTCAAGCTAAGGAACACTGCATCAAAGAATTTTGTTTTAATTTTTGTACGTATTATGTGTTTTTATGATTTTTTACATAATGATGTACTTCTGCATTTGCATTCTGGACTGTAAAATACACGGTATGAGCATATACGATCATGATGTACTGGTAGGATGACATGCTAGAACCAGAAATGGTTCCCAATCACCGGCCCAACGTCAAAACCCACAAGTGTAGTGCTGGCTTTTCCGGGTTTTATGATTCTGCAATAAATTGATTTGATGAATTATGAGACTGAAATGGTCTAGTTTTAAGTTCGTAAGCTTCTTCCGTGCAAATTTCCAGATTGCTTGTTTGATAGCGATCATGTTCTAAGGTTATACGTGGAAGATGATTGTGATAATGTTTTGGTGGTGTAATTACATTGGTAAAAGTGTTATTTTACGGTTTATATATCATGCATATAGCTAGGTTCTTTAATGTTCATTCTATCTTAATTGTCTTAACATGCATGCCAAATTAGTTGAATTGTAAATTATTACTAATGTTAACTCGAATTATGTAGTAACCTTGGAAGTTATGATGTTATGTGACTGCATGTGTTTTATATATATGTTAGAATGCATGACCATAGGCTAGCTGATTCGATCTGTGTTTTGAATGAGTGAAGTTGTTGTATGCATGTATATAACAACATAGAAGTTTTAAGGAATTAAACAGAAAATTATGTTGGTACTTGTTTATTTATTGGTATGTTGTCGTCTTGATATTTAATGAGTTAAAAAGAATATTTTAGGTCTAAATAATGAATGGTTATGTGAATACCAAGCTAGCTAGCAAAACTAAGTTATGTAAGAAAAGCATGTAATTTATGTTTTCTGTTATAAAACGGATGGAGATAACTTCAGATGCAAGAAACAGAAACAGAAGCAATCAAACATAAACAATCAAAGGAGAAAATAGAAACAAGAAGAACACAGATTTAACGTGGAAAACCCCTCAGTGGGAGAGGTAAAAAACCACGGGCAGAAAAGAGATATTTTATTATGCACTGAAATTTACAGATTTCAACACACTCGGATAATGAGACAACAACTGTATTTATAGGCACAAATCCCTAAACCCTAGCCGCCAGGAATCTTTATCGATGCACCATAAATACCCCTACACGTGTCCTCCTTTTAATGACATTGTATAGCTGTCACATAACAGAATTAGCAGATGTGGGACCCTGCTGTATTCAAGTACTCAACAGACTATCACCCTGCTGATAGTCACCCTGCTGACAGAAGCTCAGTAGACTCCACCCTACTGAAGCACAGAATTGAATACACTTCTCAGCTGACCATCACTCAGCTGAGTCTTGATTGGTTCCACCAAAATGTAGAGTTGAAGTCACCTTACTGACAAATCTCCACCTTGACTTCAACTCTCCCTAGAGTCAAACAGATTGCACAACCAGATGTACTTGTATCAGATGCATTCGTCAATGCCAGATGTACTTGTACCAGACTATCTCCACAGCATCCACTCCACTGATCTGCCCTCAGTAGAGTTTCCAGAAACAGATTATAAGCTTTGAATATTCAGTAAGTCCAGGCAAAGCTGGAACTTACTCTGCTGAACTGGTTTAGTGAACATATCAGCAGGATTCTCCTTTGTGCCAATCTTCTTCACCACAACCCTCTTCTCATTCCTCAAGAAATGATACCTGACATCAATATGCTTGGTTCTCTCATGATGAACCTGATCCTTGGCTAAACATATTGCACTTAGACTGTCACAATAAATCTCGGCTGATCTGATGCAACCCCAAATCACCGACTAGCCCCTTCAACCGGATACCCTCCTTAGCTGCTTCAGTAAGAGCCATATATTCCTTGAGTAGTTGATAAGGCTACTGTAGCCTGAAGAGTAGCTTTCCAGGTGACCACTGCATTTCCCAATGTAAACACATAACCAGTCATTGATTTTCTACTGTCAACATCACCTGCATAATCAGCATCACAGTAACCTGTGACCAGACCGATATCACCTCCATAAATGAGACCAACATCATTTGTACCTCTCAAGTACCTGAATATCCTTTTAACAGCTTTCCAGTGTTCCTTTCCAGGTTGAGCCATAAACCTGCTGACAACACTGACTGCCTGAGCCAGATCAGGCCTAGTGCATACCATGGCATACATCAGACTACCAACTGCACTAGCATAGGGAACTTTTGACATATACTCCTTCTCTTCAGCTGACTGTGAAGCATAAAAAGACAAATGAACATTTGCTGCCATAGGAGTATCTATTGGTTTTGCAGCAGACATCCCAAACTTGGCCAATATCTTCTGCACATAACCCTGCTGAGACAAGAACAACTTCTTCTAACTTTTATCTCTCCAGATCTCCATCCCCAAGATTTTCTTGGCAGCACCCAAATCCTTCATTTCAAATTCAGCACTGAGAGGGTTCTTCAGATTTTGAACATCAGACTTCCTTGCTGCAGCTATCAGCATGTCATCCACATACAGGACAAGATAGATATATGATCCATCTTTCAGCAGACTGTAGTAAACACAACAGTCATATGGACTTCTGTTATAACCCTGCTGAAGCATGAAACTGTCAAACCTTTTATACCACTGCCTTGGAGCTTGCTTCAAACCATACAATGATTTCTTCAACTTGCAAACATAGTTTTCTTTGCCAGGAACTTGAAAACCCTCAGGCTGTGTCATGTATATCTCCTTATCCACCTCACCATGTAGAAAAGCAGTTTTCACATCTAATTGCTCAAGTTCCAGATCCTGCTGTGCCACCATTGCTAGTAACACCCTGATTGAAGTATGTCTGACCACTGGTGAAAATATTTCATCAAAGTCAACCCCTTCCTTTTGACTGAATCCTCTAGCAACCAAACGTGCCTTATACTTGACCCCTTCTGCCTTAGTTATTCCTTCCTTTTTCTTGAAAATCCATTTACAAGTCACAACTCCCTTGTCAGTAGGCTGTTTGACCAATTCCCAAGTCTGATTCTTCAACAATGACTCCATTTCATCTCCCATGGCTGCATGCCACTGAGATGCTTCTGTACATGTCACTGCTTCCCTGTAAGTAGTAGGTTCAGGAACCTCTACTTCTTCAGCTACTTGGAGTGCATATCCAGCCAAATCATCATATCCATATCTCCTTGGAGGTATCCCAACATTAGATCTTCTAGGCCTGCTGGCAGCTAGACTCTGTTGATCAACGTTTGTATGACGCCCTGCTGAGGTCTCAGCAGGCTGGCTTGGATCAGATTCTGGTTCATTATCCAGATCAGTATAGTGTTGATTTGGATCCACTGATTGTTGCATATCAGTAGACTCCACCTGAAGCTCCACCTGTTTCTCAACACTATCAGATTCGGCACTGGTTTCGGACTCAGTAGACCTCCCCACTGATGAGTTTAACATAGAATTTTCATCAAACACAACGTCCCCGATGAGGATTACTCTGGACTCTGCTGATGACCAAATCCTATATCCTTTCACTCCATCACCATACCCCACAAACACTCCCTTCTTGGCTCTTGGCTCCAACTTCCCTTCACTAACATGATAGTAAGCTGTACTTCCAAAAACCCTTAGAACTGAGTAGTCAGCAGGCTTGCCTGACCACATCTCAAATGGTGTCTTGAGATTGATTCCTGTGTGAGGACTCTTGTTGATTAAGTAGCAAGCTGTCTTAACAGCTTCTGCCCAAAATCTCCTTGATAAACCAGCTTGAGAAAGCATACATCTTGCCCTCTCTAGTAGAGTTTGATTCATCCTTTCAGCTACACCATTCTGCTGAGGTGTATTCCTTACAGTATGATGTCTAGCAATACCCTCAGCTGCACAAAATGAATCAAAATCCGTCCAGCAGAATTCCAGACCATTATCTGTACGAAGCTTCTTGATTTTCTTGCCTAAATGATTCTCCACTAGGGCCTTCCACTGCTTGAAGTTCTTGAATGCATCACTTTTGTTCTTCATCATCACCACCCAAGTCATCCTTGAATAGTCATCTATGAATGACACAAAATATCTGTGACCACCCAATGACTCAACTTTTGATGGACCCTAGCAGTCTGAATGGATATAATCAAGTGTTGCCTTTGTATTGTGCAACCCTGCTGAGAATTTACTTCTATGCAACTTCCCAAACACACAATGTTCACAAAAGTCCAGATTCTTGACCTTATATCCCCCAAGAAAACCTGCTGAAGAAAGAATCTGCATACCCCTTTCACCCATGTGACCTAGTCTCATGTGCCACAGCTGAGTCTGCTGAGACTGGTGAACTGCTGAGGATGCAACAGCAGCAGTGCCAGATACAGTAGATCCTTGTAATATATACAAGGTTCCCCTCTTGATGCCTTTGAGGACTACAACTGAATCTTTGAAGACATTCGGATGTCCACCTTCACCCTTGAAATTGAACCCCTTGCTGTCCAGTAGACTAAGAGATACCAAATTCTTGGTCATCTGTGGAACATGTCTTACATCTTTCAGTGTACAAAATTTACCATCCTCTGTCCTTAACTTTACTGAGCCAATTCCCACAACTTTGCAAACCTTGTTGTTGGCCATATAGATTTGACCACCATCCATCTGCTCATAAGTAGAAAACCACTCCCTGTTTGGACAAATATGGTAGGATGCTCCAGAATCAAGTATCCACACATCATTGTGGTGTGTAGAATCTCCTGCAACTAGAACCAGATCCTCATCAGATTGCTCAGTAGCCAAAGCTGCTGTGCCAGAATTGCCTTCCTGCTGTTTCTTCTTCCTTGGACAGTTGGACTTCCAATGTCCCTGCTCCTTACAGTAATTACAGACATCAGTAGACTTAGGACTTTTGGACCCTGACTTCTTTTTCTTCATCTGTCCATATCCTTTTCCACTATTGCTGCTAGCTACTAGCCCAGCAGCCTGACTGTCTGTACCAGCAGCCTTGTGTCTAAGCTCCCTGGCATGTAAGGCAGACCTTACATCCTCCAAAGCTACTGTATCCTTTCCAACTATGAAAGACGGCACAAAGTTTTCATATGATGCCGGTAATGACACCAACAGGATTAGGGCTGCATCTTCATCTTCAATTTTAACATCAATATTCCTTAAATCAAGCAATATTGTGTTCAGCTGGTCCAGATGTTCTCTCAGTGGACTTTCTTCATGCATCTTCAAACTGAACAACCTCTGTTTCAACAACAACTTGTTGGTCAGTGACTTGGTCATATACAGGCTTTCAAGCTTCTTCCACAACTTGGTTGCGGTGTCTTCCTCAGCAACCTCGGTGATAACATCATCAGATAAGCACAACATGATGGTTGAATGTGCTTTCTCTTCCAGACTGGCATAATCTGCTGCACTTGTATTTGGTTTGTCGGATAAAGGATTCCACAAACCCTGCTGTTTCAACAGTGCACGCATCTTGATTTGCCACAGACCAAAACTGTTCCTTCCTGTAAATTTATCGATTTTTACGTTTACTGCTGACATCTTTTCTTGCTAAAGATCACAACTTTATCACAGATCCTAGCACCTTGCTGAAGGCCTTGGTGAAGATGAAGTTGATCGTACAGATTGTTTTCTCCAGAACCTGGCTCTGATACCACTTGTTATAAAATGGATGGAGATAACTTCAGATGCAAGAAACAGAAACAGAAGCAATCAAACATAAACAATCAAAGGAGAAAACAGAAACAAGAAGAACACGGATTTAACGTGGAAAACCCCTCAGTGGGAGAGGTAAAAAACCACGGGCAGAAAAGAGATATTTTATTATGCACTGAAATTTACAGAATTTCAACACACTCGGATAATGAGACAACAACTGTATTTATAGGCACAAATCCCTAAACCCTAGCCGCCAGGAATCTTTATCTGATGCACCATAAATACCTCTACACGTGTCCTCCTTTTAATGACACTGTATAGCTGTCACATAACAGAATTAGCAGATGTGGGACCATGCTGTATTCAAGTACTCAGCAGACTATCACCCTGCTGATAGTCACCCTGCTGACAGAAGCTCAGTAGACTCCACCCTACTGAAGCACATAATTGAATACACTTCTCAGCTGACCATCACTCAGCTGAGTCTTCAGATTGGTTCCACCAAAATATAGAGTTTAAGTCACCTTACTGACATTTTCCTATGACGTTTTATAACGAGCATGCATGAGAATTAAAGTGTGAAGGGGGAAATGGTTATATATGAGCGTATCGTGGTTAATTAGCCATTTCAGACCCGGTTCACCATATCGAAAAATGCTTGGGTTTTCCAAACAAAACATTGTACATACTCCTATATATACACTTACATTCCTACACACGAATAATTAAATACATGCAAACCAATTATTTGAGGACTTAATTATACGGGTGAAATGTGGCTCCTAGATCGAGTAGTGAAAATGACCAGAGATTTCTGATACTTGATCCTCCATTAACTTAAAAGAAGAATAGGATATATATATATATATATACACTCACTGCGCATGCACTTGATTGATCCTCCTAAACGCTTGGAGGCCCCGTGTAATTAAATTAACAAACAAGACGGAAAATGCTGGCATTTTCACAACTTTTAAAGCCATGCTAGCACAACATCTCTCCGGCCTAGAATATATACTACTTGTTGGCTGTTGCACAAGTTTTGTCCCTCTCATGAAGCTTGGATTAGTCTTGTCTTCTTCAACAGTAAAAGAATCTACTTGGTCTTGGTCGACTGTACGTCTAGCCACCCTACCTTATCAAATCACTCTAGATTCTTACAAATTGCCTAGTGCTGCCCTATTTTTCCGGCCACAAAATCATATATATATCAGTGTTGCTATGAAGGGAAATTTGTATGAAAACGATTTAAAGAATAATTAATAAAGCTCTTTCCTTTTATCTGGAAAAGAAGTGGTGAGTAAAGTTGCACATCATGAAACATTCATTGCACGGGAATCTTTTTTTTTTTAAAATTTTTTTAAACTATTAATCCCATTTATCCGGCCTTAGCAAAAACAAAATTATCATGAACATGCATTGCTTGTAGGCGCCCAATTAATTCCCATTTTTTTCATATTAATGAAACAACTTTCTATCACTTATTTTCTCATCACAATCCATGAAATTAATCTACCTTATTTGATACGTCTCGATCTAACGACCGAACCCAAAAAATGAAAGAAAAATTAACACCGTATCTGAGCCGTTCAACCATAACCCCCCGAAAAGAAATTTTCGAATCATGAAATTAAACCCTGTAGCCGGAAAACAAATGCTAGAATGATGATGATGAACCATGCATATATGCCACAATGTCAAAGGAAAGAAATCTCAAATGCTAGGGTCCACACCCAATTGTTATTAGAACACAAACTTAACCAAATAAATCTCAAAATAAAAGACTACTCGATCATCATCCATAAAATAATTATGATCTATCTTTACTGTCATCTAAAAATATATAAAGTAGTAGGCGAGAAGACAATAATCTGTCTCTCCGGAACCTTAACCCTTGTGAATAATATGTGATTGATCATAGATGCTCATAAAAAGTGTGAGTGTATCGAAAGAGAACAAATGACGTCATTGGACATGCATAACAAAGTTCACTTAATTATGGGTTATCACTCGTAATCATGTGACATAGAAATAAACTAATGGAAATAAGGAAATAGTCGATGTTGTAGAAAAATGTTAAAAGGTAAAATGGTAGATGAAACTTGAAATAACAACACGGTTCATTGTTCTTCAAATTTTAGACTGGATTGCCTGACGACCGACTCTTAAAACTGTACTCTCAGTTAGAGCCCATAAGTGGGGTAAAATGACAAGGGCCAGATCTCAAGAACTCACTGTTGAGAATCTTTTACAAGAACAAGCAATCAGAAGGAGTTAAATGATTTCAAAACAAAAACCCCTTTTTAAAATTGCAATCCTACACAACTTTTCTTTTAATAAACAAAACCTTTTATTAAAACAAACGGTAAAAGGTTTGTACAATTCTGTATCCTGCCCCTCCCCTTATACCAAAAGACGTTGACGAAGTGTAGCCCTGCCTCCTTAAAACCTATGAGTGACAAACCCAATGTGGGAAAATCATGCTCATAGAAAAGAGTGCAGCACCCTACGCTTCCAAAGTGTAAAACCCCAAAGCGCAATCCTTCACAACTTAGAAACTCTCACATGATCAAGTGTGATCAATATAAATGCGAAATTATGGTCAATCTTGATCAATGAACACATAAGTACCTAAGTTTCTAAGAGACCTAACTTAGTCGGTTACTCAAAACAAGATCAATTCAAGCAACCAAGCACTCTAAGTCAAAAACACTCTAAGTCAAAAATGCAGTAACACCTAGAACATATCTTATACTTGTTTTGAAGTGATTAGCTGAATTGAACTTCTTAAAGCTTGTGAATGAGCTTAAATCCAAATCTAACTAGCAGTTAAGGTTGTTAACTAGTTATCCTAGCAAAATTGTGACACTTTATGCAGTGATAGTGAAGTCAATGCAGTAACATTCAATGTGACTTGATTAGTTTACAATGTCATACAAGTTGTTTTAACAATGTTGAATTGTTCTTAGATATACATACTTAAGCTTGAAGAACAATTCAAGAAATATTAAGCGATTAAGGACAACAAACAAGATGCACAAAGTCAGTATAAAAAGTAGTTGAAACAACCATGTACGTTGTTCAATCCAAAGACCTACCTCACTACCAAGGGGCGAAATTCTTAGAGACACTGAAGATTTAACTGTGTTGAAATTGATATGTACATCACATACACATACACATACACATACACAGTTGATTTCAAGGAAAACAACATAGAACAATTTAAACCACATTTTACAATAAGTAGCACAAAACAATGTTGTCTTTTTGAATCACTTGTGTCCTGATGATCACTCTACAACTTCAAGACATTTCACCACTTAATTTAGAGACTCTTCTATGAAGTTGGTGCTACTTCATTGCTTGACCACTACTTCCAAGTCAATCAACACACATAAATATGACACGTAATCTGTTTAATTCCCTCAACTTGATGTTTCAGTGTTTTTGTAGGTTTTTGATCAGTTATAGGATATGATCTTACAATGTGAAACCCTAAGAACAACATGTTCTGATATGGTGACTCAATCTAGAAAGAAGCAAGTCTTTTTGAATCAAAAGATTTTCAAGAACAAACTACAATCGAGTAAATTGCTGGGATTGAATGGTAGCAATTGAAGCTTGAGTTTAGCATTGATTTGAGCTGGTTTGATCTTGAAAATTTGCAAAGCTTGAATGGATTAATTGTGAGTGATTAACTGCTCCTTCAATTTAGTGTCAAAGTGTCCACATTGTGTGTTGTTCTTTCCATTACATAGTAACCATGGATTGGGAAATCCATCAAGTTGACATTATTAACATAAATTGTCTATATGTCTCCACCTAAAGGAATTAAGAACCCAAGAAAACCTAAATACGTGTGCGAATTTACAAAGGCCTAGTATGGGTTCAAACAAGCCCTTAGAGCTTGGTTTAGGACTCATCAGATGTTGCAGTAGGTTTTCCATCAGTCAGTGTCATACAGTTCTTTATTTATTTTTTCTAAAGGCACATAACTCTTGTATGTTATAGTATATATATGTTGATAATTTTGTTTCTAAAATTAACAAGTTCATTCAACAGCTGAATAATATATTTCTCGTTTTATAGAATTGAAGGCCCATCATGAAGCTACTAGTTTGTACTTGTCTCAAGGATACTGCCTTTCACTTGCTTATAAAGATTTATATGGAAAATCTAAAGTCTTTGCCCATCTTCAATGATGGCTGGCTCGTACCAATCATGGCTAAATTGTGATGTAAATCTAATAGTGACATTTGTAAGCATACATATTTTAGAGCAATTACATAAAAATTGAATTAGGAAACATAATTCGACCAACTTCACAATTAAATACTAAATAGTGCTATTTTTCAAGCTACCACATTTTCAACACATTACAATGCTTGACATACAGTAGTTTCTAGTGATAAAAATCATTGAAAAGGGACGAAGTTTCTACTTCACTGATGACTGCACAACCACTTTTATTTTCCTAGTTGATGGTTTCATATCACATACCTCGAAAAACGATAGGGTTACTACATAAAAATACGTTATTCAATTCATGCTTATGAACCATTGATAACAATGAAACCTCATTAATCAATGATTCATAAATATGTAATAAATAAACATACCGGACTTATGTAATGGTTCTATCTATCTTCCTTTTGGTATGACATATAAGTTGCTGAATTAATACTACTATATATTATTTAACAGATGAAGATGAAGATTAATCTTGATGGTAAGGTATGAGCAGAGGAGCAAGGGAGCCACTCAAGTGGAGAGACATGACTTCGTTGGTGGACCCAATCAGCCTACCGCCAATAAAGACGGCCGGGATGGGCGCGTTGCATCCCATCCTCATTAGGGCTCTCTCTATTTCCTTCCCTTCAGGATCACGATCAACTTCATGGATATAAGGGGTAACCCCGAGGTCTTGAAAGAGGATTTTCACTGCGTAACACAGACAGCATGTGCTTTTGCTAAAAACCACGAACCCTTTCTCTGATGTTAGCCTCATAACCTTGTCCATTTTCAAATATTTTATATACGAAATAAAACCAACCCTTTTTATTGTTTAAGACCCTAAGATCAATACGGTTATAACCTTAGCTCCAGGCGTGGAGCTAAGGTTATATATAGAGAGAGAGAAACTAAGGGGGTTCGGTTTTAGAAGCTAGCTTAAGCTTGTTTGAACATGTGTGGTCTTGTGTTGCTCCTCTATTTATAACAGTATGCTAGCAACTGAGTCTCATATAATTTTTTTATTTTTTATTTTTAGGGGGAGAGGGGAGGGGGGTGTGTGTCTAATTAAAGAGACGGTCTTTTCCGTGCTCTTTCCCGAGATGCCAAGAATCTTGGTGGTACCAACTGTTTTTAAAGTATCTTTTTCCCTAGAAAATGGAGGTCTTTGTTTGAAAACAACGCACCCTAAAAGCAGAGATAGATGCATTTTTCTCCCATACTTTGCCCGAATGATATATTCTCCATATTGGTATAAAGATCTAAGAACACAAGGGCTTTTAGTTTTCGGTGGCTCAGATTCTTTTGTGCTCCTCTGATCGATCAAGCGCCCACTAGCTGTTAATGTTATGGAATTGGCATTTTACCTTCCCAGGTTAATGTACATACGGCTCATAATGCACGGAGTTGTTTTTTCTTTCCAACGAAGCTGATGTTTTCTTCTCAGCGTTGCTTCACGCATAATAGATTCAGTAATTACTACATAGACTCGTCTTTCGTATGATCTAAAATGGTTGATTATGTCTTTACCTTTTATCTTAATAATATTTTTCCTATCGAGGTATCTAGCGGAGGCCAGTAGTGGCATAGCGTCCTCGCCAGGATCCTAAGGCATATTGGATTCAATAATTATTTAGGCATATCGTCAGGGCCGGCCCTCGCTTTTATTGGGCTTAAGACCAAGTCCCCGAATTGAGCCTTTTAGTTGAAATTGTTTTTTTTTTTTTAAACATACTTATTGTTAGATATTTATCGTTTGCAAACGAGTTGCCGTACAAATTATGCATTTTCGGATTTTCAGATACATGCATTTTCGAATCGATATGTACTTACCCTTTCGTGTAAGGGTTGCATGCTTTCATCCGATGAACAGTGACAACACTACCCTTTCGTGCAAGGAGTACCTCCATTCGTTTATGGGGTACTTGCAACCTATAAAAGACATAAGTATGCAGACGAAAATTCATAAGTTTGACAACATCATCAGAAAACTTTGAGTGCCATCGGGTTTGATTCAAACAAGTCACTGTTTGAATCAAACACCCTCATTGTATCCTGAAAGAGATTTTCATTTGATCTCTTAGTGACAAATCATGTGGAACGAAACATCTCTTAAAAGACAACGTTATTAACGTGTCTTGGAGTTTCTAATTCTCTGTCAAATTCTAAGTACTACATTTTTTCCAACACTTATCGCGTTTTTAACATCCGTAAATACAAAAAATTAATAAAACATGTTTGTATGTCTATTTTTTTTTTGGGTAAATTTTTTATTGGGGCATTTATCAATTAGAGTACAAAAAAATTGGGTCTTTATCAAAAAAGAAAGTTAACATATTATATTAGATTGGATCGAATTAAATCTATACGAATTTGTTTTTCTTTTAGCAAAACATGTACCGTTGGACCCTCCGACACCGTTGGGCTTAAGACCCGGGTCTCGCGGGCCTTAGCATAGTACCTTAAGGACTCCAACATAAGGAGTCGCACGTTTAGCACAATCTGGACCACACAGTTTCATTGCAGAATGAAACTGTGTGATCCAGATGGTGCCACACGTGCGACTCCTTATGTTGGAGTCTCCGTGTTAGAACCTCCCTAGCATAGGACCAGCCATGCATATCGTCCTTGTCTGACCTAAAACGGTTAATTATATCTCAACCTCATATTTTAATGATCTTTCACCTACCAGGGTTATGTAGAGGTGGCCCGACGTTCTTATTAGGATTCTCTAGAGGTATCTAAAGGTGGCTCTCAATTTTTCAATGTGAGAGATTACATTATTCTCCTTTTAGGCCCGGTTTGGATTGGAAATATTGAAAGGAAAAGAAATGACATGATTTGGAATGATTTAAATTTTGGTATTTGGTATGTATTAGTTTGAAAGAAATGAAACGAGAGCAATAGAGGAGGATAATGTTATTCAAAAAAATTGAGAAGCGGAAGAAAACAATTTATTTTTAGTAAAATTAAATTGACAATCTATGTATTTCTTTTTCTTTCTATCTAAAACTATCGAAACACTCAACATAGACATCGCAATCCTTCATTCACCTCTTCTTTCTTTTAACTCACTATCTTTTTTTTTTTTTTTTTCTATATAATTCTTTCACTCCAAACAGGGCCTTAATTAAGGAATTGAGATCCTCGTCAGGATCCTACCAGAGGTAGGTATCTAGAGGTGGCCCCCCACCATCTCTAATGGTGTGTCACTTTAATCCGTCTAGTAGTCGGCTTTGATACAATCTCTAATAATGTGATACTAAATCTATCCGGTGGTCGATCGGCTCTAATACCATATGTAAGGCCCCATAACTTGGGTCTGGCGGCGCTACGTGAGGCATGTAACTACTCAGATACACCGTTTTTACTTGGCCTAAATGGTTTACCCGTGTTACCAAATTTATTATGTCTCAAATTTATATCTTAATAATATTTTATGTCTCAAATTTATATCTTAATAATATTTTTCTCTATTTTCCGATGTCGGAAATTACAGTTGAAAATCATGGGCTCTATTCTCATCTATCGTGATTCATGATATTTCCGGGAAGATAGATTTTTTAATTGTCTGCCAAAGTGTTGGATCATAAGTCTCTACTCTCCATATGATGATGTGATATGGTTAGGATCAAGCGCATACTATTCTACTAAAACCAATTGGTGTTAGTAAATGCGCTACTATATATCTTTATACTATATTTCCTTACACATTCAAGAGTGTGGACAATCTCTCCCAACACCACCTTATACATTCAAAGGTGTGGGCATTCTCTCAACACCCCCCTCAAGTGTGGACAATCTCTTCCAATACTTGCACAATATAATCGGGGTTCAACCCGCCCCAGGGTTCGACCGCATGACCTCTGTCTCTGATATCATGTTAAGATCAAGAGCTTACATTCTACTAAAACCAATTTGTTATAGTACAACGGTAAGTGCTTGATCTTAACATGGTATCGGAGAAAGAGTTCATGAGATCAAACTCTGGTTTGAACATTATTTAAAAAATTATGCAAGTGTTAGGAGAGATTGCCCACAATCTTGAATAAAATTTATGCAAGTGTTGGGATAAATTGCCCACACTTGAGGGGGGGTGTATTGGAAGAGATTCAATGCATAAAGAAATATCGTAGCGTTTTTACCAACACCAATTGGTATCATGTTTACCATTTTCTACTTGCCTTTGTTGGCCTAATTACGTTCTTATAATCACCAAATAACGGCATTGTCGGATATACGTTTTCACATGGATGATTTTAGGAGAGTATTAATTATTAGCCATATTCTGATTTGCAACACTAAGAGGAAGAACGGTGGAATCTCTATATATATGGTAACGGCTACAATAGCTTTAACATTCGAAACGTCCCGATGAAAGTTCGATAATTTCTCGATTACACGAGGAAAAAATCGATAATAATCGAACTTTAAGACTTCAATAATGGTTTTCATAGGTTTGATGTAACTCGAGTTAATTTGTTCAATGATCCAATATCCAAAAAGACCCTCATAAATTTGCGGTTTAAAGTTTTGATCACTTTATACATATGCGATTTAAATGTTATTATGCCAAATAGGGCTGAGCCAAAAATCCAAAAAACCAAACCAAACCAAGAACCAATCCAAACCAAACCGAAATTAACCAACCATGGTTTGTAACCAAACGAATTACAATGGTTTGGGTTTGGTTATTTTTATTATTAAACAACCCAAATTAATTACTCTCTAAAATAACACAGTTTCACAATACTACATATAAAAGCTAACAATCCAATCGTAAACTTAAAATCACTCTTCTGTTTTCATCAATCATATAATTCGACACTCAAACACGGCCTCCGTCATGGCTTCATGCATATCGTGGTGGAAGTGACTCTATTTTATCAATACAACGGTTTAACCAAGGGGAGGAAGATCTATCTATCTTGGGATGCCTAGTGGATGAGTGTAAAACTTTGATTGCTTGTTTTAGCTCTTTATCTCTTTTTTTTTTGTGAAACGCTCTGGTAATTCTCCGGTGCATTTGTTAGTTAAGGCCGGCCTGCGTATCTCAGGGCGTTGTGATTGGGCATCTTTGCCATTTGATGTACTTGCAGCTTGCGCTGCGGATATGATTGTAGATAATATATTCCGTACTTTTTCCATTTACAATAGGCAAATATATATATACAAAATACAATCGTAACCGATCTTAGAATTATGCTATAATTATGCTAGAGATATTCTCTCATAACTGCTAGGCTATATTTAGAAGAGGTCAATGTACACACTACTGTTATCGAGGTCAATGTACACACTACTGTTATCACTCCCCCGCAATCGAAACGGGAGGATCACGAACGCTGAGACCGGATCGGAACTCATCAAAAAGAACTTGTGGTAAGCCTTTCGTAAAAATATCTACAATCTGGTGCTTCGAGGGGACATGAAGCACTCGAACCTCGCCACGGGCGACCTTCTCACGAACAAAATGAATATCTAGCTCGATGTGCTTGGTACGTTGATGTTGAACCGGATTACCGGATAAATAAATCGCGCTAATATTATCACAATACACCAAAGTTGCCTTGCGCAAAAGGACAACCTAACTCCAACAATAGGTTCCGAATCCAACACGTTTCGGAAACAACATTAGCTACACCTCGGTACTCGGCCTCGGAACTTGATTTCGAAAGTGTCGGTTGGCGTTTGGAGGACCATGAGATAAGGTTATCCCCGAGAAAAACACAATAACCCGAAGTAGAACGACGTGTATCCGGACACCCCGCCCAATCGGCATCCGTATAGGATATAAGCTCGGTAAAGGACGTGGGATATAAATGGATCCAAAGCTGCGACGTCCCCTGCAAATACCGAATGACACGTTTAAGTGCATTCATATGTTCCAAATGTGGGGCATGCATATGAAGACAAAGCTGTTGAACGGCATACGATATATCCATACGATATATCCGGACGGGTGAATGTCAAATCCTGCAATGCGCCGGCCAGGCTGCGGTAGGACGACGCGTCAGGGCACGGAGGACCCGCCTTAGACTCAAGTTTGGGGTTAGTATCCACAGGTGTTCGCGAAGGCTTACATGACGACATCCCAGTGCGATCAATTAATTCATGGGCATACTTGGACTGCGAAAGAAATAAGCCACCCTTATGTCGCGTAACCTGTATCCCTAAAAAATAATTCAAATGTCCAAGATCTTTCATAGAGAACTCGGAATTAAGCCGGTCAACGATCGAGATTCGTAAAGCATCGGACGAAGCTGTCAAGATTATGTCATCGACGTAAAGTAATAAGTAAGCCATCTCACCGCCATGATGATAAATAAACAGAGAATTATCCGAGATACTGTTGCGAAAATCCATAGCTAGAACAAAATCCGCAAAGCGACGATACCAAGCCTGTGGTGCTTGTTTTAAACCGTACAAAGATTTACGGAGCAAACAAACATGATCCGGATATTGAGAATCCCGAAACCCCATTGGTTGATACATATAAGCCGTCTCGTTGAGCTCCCCGTGTAGAAAGGCATTTTTAACGTCTAGTTGATGTAATGACCATCCCTTGCAGAGCGACAAACCGAGAACCATGCGGATTGTGGCCGGTTTGACCACCGGGCTAAATGTTTCCCCACAATCTATACCAACACGTTGCGTTTTTCCATCACCTACAAGACGGGCTTTATGCCTCTCAAAAGAACCATCAGAATGAAATTTGTGAGTAAAAATCCACATCGAATGAATAATATTAACACCCGGGGGGCGGGGTACTAACTCCCACGTCCCATTTTTAATAAGAGCATCAAACTCATCAGTCATAGCCAGTTTCCAGTTCGGGTCGGAAAGGGCGTCACGGGGATTTTCGGTAATGGCGAAGGAGTATTGTGTATCGTATAGGCTTGGTCCGAAAAATATTTGGGATTTGGTTTAAATATACCATGGGTACTGCGTGTGACTGGGCCTGGTATAAGAGGTGGGGGGTTGGGCCGAAGAGGAGATGTGGGTGGAGTGTTTGATTGGGCCGAGGAAGGGGACTGATCTGTGGAATTGACTGATGGGCTGGAATTAGGCTGGGCCGAGTGAGATGGAGTTGAGGGTTCATTTTGCTGAGACTGGGCTGAATGTTTGGGCTCCAGAAGCTGCTGCAACATTGTGGTATTATATGAATCTTGAAGGAAATTGTACAAATCTGGTTTGGTCGCAATGAATGTGTGTGAAGGGAAAAATGGATTCATCAAAAATGACGTGTCGACATATAAATATTTTATTAGTCGACAAATCAAAACATTTGTATCCATGATGTTGAGATGGATACCCTAAGAAAACACATGGTGTTGATCGGGCTTGTAGTTTGTTAATTTTGGTGGATAGAAATAAGGGAAAGCACAAGCACCCGAAGACACGTAGGTGTGAGTAACTAGGGTCTTTTCCATATAACATTCTAAGTGGAGACATGTTAGATAATAGATGTGATGGTAGAATGTTGATAAGATAGGTAGCCATTTCTAAAGCATGGTGCCAAAACGACGGAGGTAAGGATGCATGAAGCAACAACGTGCGCATAAGATTATTGACAGACCGAATTTTTCTTTCTGCCTTTCCATTTTGGGATGAGGTGTGTGGACATGAAAACCGAAACGAAATACCTTTCGAATCACAAAATAATCTAAACGGATGACTATCATATTCCCCCCGTTGTCACATTGAATATTTTTGACCTCACGAGCAAATTGAGTATGAATAAAGGTGTGTAACCGTTAAACATAGATAAAACATGCGATTTATGGGAAAGGGGAAAAGTCCATAAATAATTTGTAGCATCATCCAAGAAAAGAACATAATATTTGTGACCGGAAGTACTCAAAATAGGTGATATCCATACATCACTATGAATAATATCAAAAGGGAATGAAACAACATTTTAAGAATCCAAAAATGGCTGTTTGATCTGTTAGCCTAATACACACGACTTGCAAGCATGAGTACTAGAAACGGAAGGACTATCAATAAATTTATTATTACACAATGAATCAAAAACTGGACGTCCCGGGTGACCGAGACGAGCATGCCATGTTGAAGATGCAATAAAAGTGGACGGTTGTCTATCCGGGTTTGTGACGGGGTAAAGCTCCCCCGTATTATTACACCTCATTATCTGGTTCCCTGTCTGCAGATCATTTATAGAAAATCCAAATGGGTCAAATGTGACACACACATTATTGTCAATGGTAAATCTACGAACGGAAACAAGATTTTGAATAATATTGGGCACATGAAGGACTTTGTTTAGACACAAGGATTTATGTGAGGTAGGTAAGGTTGTGTTACCACAACCCTGAACTGGAATAGAATGACCATTTCCGACAGTTACCCCAGAACTATTGCTCAAATTAAAATAGGACGTAAGCGTACCCGGAGATGATGTCATATGGGAAGTGGCCCCCGTGTCCATTATCCAAGGTGCGGTGGCTGCTGGAGAGACATGGTGTTAAAGGCCTGATATATTTCGGTGGGAACCCACTGCTGGGAGGTATCAAACGCCATATGAGCCGTTGGAAATTGAGCGGTGGTGGAGGCATTTGCTGCCGAGGTCCGTGTGTGCCGTTTGGAGATCCAACTGGCCGGGGCCAAGGCTGCGTCCGGTAGGGGCATGGAGGCGGAGCCCATTGATAAGGAAATGTCATCCACCAAGGCGGCGGAGCTGTCCAGGCCGGTCGAGGAGCATTTGCCGACGGTGAGTCCCGCCGAGACCGATTATACCCCTTTCCACCGGATTTTTGCTGCTGAAATCCACCCGATTGACCCCCATTCTTGTTCGATTTCTGATGTTTTCCCTTGTACCCATTCGAATTAGAGCGGGTGGATGAACCCGATGAGGACCCTGTATTACCGGTATACTGGGTCTGTGTGTGAAGCGCCGCCGCCGCGGCTTCAGCTTTTGCCTTGGCAATTTTGGTGGTCTCCTCCAATGCTAATTTCGAACGAATCGACTCGAAATCCGGTAAGTGTTTCTTCTGCTGAATATGGGTAACAAAATTGTCATAGGAATCGGTAAGGCCATCGAGCAATCTCAGTACCACAATATCATCATCCAGTTTTGCACCTATATTTTTCAATTGATCCGCAAGTTTCCGCACATAATTACAATACGCATTGGTATCGGGAAAATCCGTCAATGACGCATTGTTCAATTCCTTATTGAGATGCATAGCTCTCGTGGTTCGGTTGTCCCGAAACATACCACCGACGCGATCCCAAGCGCCGGCGGCAGTATCATCTTCAACGAGAATGCGATCCAAGATGTCCCGAGACATCGTGGCATAGATCTACTGCAAAACAGCGGCATCAATACGATTCCAAAGCGGAATATCCGCGGCTATAGCCTTATTGGCAGCTGCCTTGACTGTTGGTTCCGTTGGCGGAATGATGTGATCCATCACATCATGAAGCTTAGCTTGAACCTTAAAAAGAGCCACCCACGAATGATATTGGCCGGATTCCCGGTCCAAGGGGATCAATGTCTTGATGTTGTTAATAACCAAGACTGGATGAAATTTGGGGTTGGCGAGTCAGCCATTGGAATCTGGAAAAAGAAAAAAAAAAATTGACGGAGAAGAGCAGCGGAAGCAACGTGGTGTTTTAACCTAATGCTCGATACCATGTAAATAATATATTCCGTACCTTTTCCATTTACAATAGGCAAATATATATACAAAATACAATTGTAACCGATCCTAGAATTATGCTATAATTATGCTAGAGATATTCTCTCATAACCGATAGGCTATATTTAGAAGAGGTCAATGTACACACTACTGTTATCGAGGTCAATGTACACACTACCGTTATCAATGACTTAATAAAATTCGCAGTTATCATAAAAAAAAAGTGTGGCCTCTATCAATCCTTCACGCGCTCTCTCTCTGCATATACCCACATCTTCTTCCAATCGCCTCCGGGCTTTGTCCGGGTTGAGGCAAACCTTTCACGATTCTTGTTCCACTTTACATTAAAATCGTTTATGTAAATTAAAAAAAAAAAATCGTTGTGTCAATAAAAATAGATTCTTAAACAAATTAAACGAAATCATTGAGTTCAAAATCTTTTTAGTTTGGTTTTTGTACAAGTTATAACCCAATACCAATCCCGCTCTCCAAACCAACCCAAATCAATCCATGAACATTGATAACTAACTATGGTAGTGTCAACCATGGTTCCCCTGCATCTTGGGGTAGCTACGTAGGAATACAGATGGCCACAAATTGGTCAAATGATTCATTGATAGAACGAATTGCTTCATGTTAAAGCGGAGGACCTTTCTTTTATTCCGATTGATGGAATGGTATGGAATTCCCAGTTTGTCTTCTTTTCGCGTCATACAATTTCTAAAATGTTGTACTACCTCCGTTTCGAAATGTAAGCCTATTTGAGTTTTTTCACATGGATTAATAAATTTGGTTAAATTGGTTATGCGTTATTAATTTTAATAAAAAAAGTCTAAAATGACATTCGATTGTTATTAATGTAAAATAGTGAAAAGTGTGAGGGTATATAATAAATAAGAGGTAAAATGAGAAAAATGTAATAAATGTGTTCTTGGTTATCTAAATGGACTTAGATTATGAGACAGAACGAAAAAAATTAAATGTACTTACATTATGGGACGAATTAGTAGTATGAAGTTTTAAAAAAAAAATAGAGTGATGTGAATCAACTTTATGACATTTTCTATATCAATTTACCTCCGAAATTGGACTTAAACATGATTAATTCGTGATTAATTAACTATACGTAAAAGTGCTTAATTTGATTGGAAGTTGCGTATGAGCTTTTTATCGTGATTATTTCGTATTTTTATCTTATTTCTATATTGAAATATATTACTACACGTTTTATGGTTCTTTGTAAGAATAATCCGAGCCAAAGAGGATTTGAGCCGAAACATGTAGAAAAATCGAGATCGAACCGGAGGAGAACCAAGTCGAGCTGTTGGACAAGTCCAAGATTAGTCCTGGACAAGCCTCGGACATGTCTAAGATCAGCCCAGGACAAGCCCAGGCAGAGCCCAGGACGCTGAACCGAGAACAGTGCTCGGTAAAGTGACCCAGGTGTCCAGACAAGCCCAGGACGCGTCTGGACATGTCCAGGGATAGCCCAAGACGGTGAACCGAGAGCCTAGGGCGGTTCAATGAGCCAACTTAGCCCTAAAACTTCCAGATTTACCCTTTTTAGCCATAGGTCGGTTTATTTACTATAAATAAGATGTAATACAACAGAGTACACGCGATTTTCAGAGCAAGAAACTATGTAGCAAATTTATCAATAAAAGTTCTTGTTTTCTCCATTGTTTAAGAGTTTTTTTTAGCCTTTTCTTGCTTGTATGCCTGGTGATTCATTATGGAGGAGTTTGCTAGAAGTTTGGTCTCATGTTTCTAGGTAATCATGTCGATTCTTTCTTCTATGTTTTATGAATTTGTAATGATTATCGTTGGTACAAGCATGTTAGGTTAATTAACTTGTAGATCGAATTGAATAATGTTAATTTGCACCTAGTAGGGATTTATATTGATTCATACACGAGAAACGCCCTCGGGGAAAAAACTTTGCTTTGGAAGAGTACCCAACGGTCTATATTGGGGAAAATCCTTAACGATTTAGTTTCCCCGAACGAATTGTTTCGATTACTTCTATTGTTTCGTTTTAACTTACGTTTTTAGAAATTGGCCACTTCTTTGCATGTTTTCGTAAATTACTTTCGAAGGAACAAAGGTTGAAGATAGTAATTGGACAAGAAACAATTAGATCGTTATTAGTTAACTAGCCCGTGCACGGTGGTTACATAGCGAGGTTTTCGGTATTTATTATCGGTATTTCCTAGATGTTAATTCGTGTTTAGTTAATATTGTTCTAGCCCGCGCACGGTAGACGTTTAGCTATTCATAGGGTTCTGGAGTCCGCGCACGATCTATGAACCATTTTAGGAGATACACCAGGAATTGACTCGATTCTTGGAGTTTTAATGACGAAAGTGTATGAATCAATATAGAAAACGATTAGGGAATAATTAATTAGTTTGGTTCGATCTACTCTCTTAAACGTGGTTAAAACTTGTCTTGAGTCGATAATCCTTAATCTTTACTTTATTTTCCGCATTTATTTTGGTCAAAGACCACCAACCTTCATAGTCTCGGATTTTTGTAATAAATCTTGCATAATTATCGAACAAGTCCTTATAGGATCGACCTTGCTCACGAATTGAGCTATACTACATCCGACATAGTCCGCTTGCTTGTGTAGTTGTGATTTTCGCGAACAAGTTTTTTTTTTTTATAGATTGAGTCACGATTATTTTATTGTGTAGAGGTTTTTTTTTTATCGCCGTGTTCCAAAGGCTTTTGAGTAATTGATGTGCGAGTTTTTTTTTACTCTATATGATAATTTGATCATTTTTTAGTCATTCGATTTTCTTTTCTTTTATTTTATTTTATTTGGAGTCCATATTTTTATTTTTATTTATCAAGTCGGGTTTGTCTGTCATCTTTTAGGGTGAATTGCAATGGAATTAGTATTGGCTTAATCTTGTTCGGTGCACTTTAATTTTTCTTTCGATATTTTCTTGTGTCGCCTTATTGCCGGTATTATGACATTGTTTTTCTAGCACGGATTTTCTGTCCCGTGTTGCACTAATCGTTTCTTGGAGTGTGTTAGACTTGGTTTATTGGCATTCTTTGCTCATTTTGGATTTTTGACGGATCTCTTGGTTTAGTATTATTGTTTCACGCCGGATTTGCTTAGTGTTCGGGTTTTTGCTCCCCGCCTTTACCAAAGCTAAGTGTCTTGACTCTCATTTTATTTTTCTTTCACATTGAGGACATTGTGTGTTCTTAAGTGGGGGGTAGGGTACACTTGCTTGGGTAAAGTCGTTATAATTTTATCACTTGATTTTTGTGAATTCGGTGCATGCATTATGTTGAAAGTGGAACCTCGACACATTTTACACCCGAGTTAGTACAAACAAAATGAAAGATCGATTGTATCATGTGTTTTGATTCATGAAGTAGCACTTTATTAAGCGTTTTTCGTGTCATGAAATCGATTATGAACAAAATTGAATCACGTATGACTTTGAATGTAGTTGTTTAATGATTAGATGAAGGATTATGCGAGTTTACTATCAATATACGTGTAGATCTTTGACTCGTTTTATTCTCTTATTACTCGGTGAAAGGAAATCAACGCATGGTTTGGCATTGGTTAAGGGAAAAAAAAATAAGGATTCGCAGCAAAAAAAAAAGAAAAGAAAAATAAAAAAAAAAAAAAAAAGAGAGAGTTGTGTGACATGTCGATGAGAAGGCTTGCTAGGCACCCACCATTGCATGATCATCACGTCGTCGGATGCATGACTCGTCAAAAAAAAAAGAAAAATATATATTAATAAATAAGGAAATTGGGCAATGCGCTCAGTTTCCGAATCCTTCCGACCAACAACGATTAGTGCTCATTTCCTGAAACCTTGAGTTTTTAGAAGAAGACCGAGTTTTTGGGAGATAAGTTGAGGCCCGAGGCTTGTATAATAAGAATCTTTTTATGAATCACAACGACATGACGAGTTATGCACACACACACATCGGTTTCTTGATATAGGATGCTTAATGACTTGCTTATGGATTGAAGTTGATTCACATCTTATGTTTCTATCTCGATTTAAGTAGGTACTATTCGGTGTGTAAGATTTTTCGAGAAGTACTTTTCAATGTGATGTTCGCTCGGGACGATCAAAGATTAAGTGGGGGGTAGTTGATGCGAATCAACTTTATGACATTTTCTATATCAATTTACCCCCGAAATTGGACTTAAACATGATTAATTCGTGATAACCTATACATAAAAGTGCTTAATTTGATTGGAAGTTGCATATGAGCTTTTATCGTGATTATTTCGTATTTTTATCTTATTTATATATCGAAATATATTACTACACGTTTTATGGTTCTTTGTAGGAATAATCCAAGCCGAAGAGAATTTGAGCCGAAACAAGTAGAAAAATCGAGATCGAACCGGAGGAGAACCAAGTCGAGCTGTTGGACAAGTCCAAGATCAGTTCTGAACAAGACCCACATATCTAAGGTCAGTCCAGGACAAGCCCAGGACAAGCCTAGGCAGAGCCCAGGACGTTGAACCGAGAACAGTGCTCGGTAAAGCGACCCAGGTGTCCAGGAAATGCCCCAGACAAGCCCAGGACGCGTCTGGACATGTCTGTAGGATGTAATATCGCCGAATGGATCATAGATCCACCCGATTATGCAGCGGAAAGTATAAGATCTTGGTCTAGTCAACCAAAATACATAAAATAATAGATCTAAACCTACGAGGGGGTTTAGATTACCAACCTTTTTATGGTGCAATTACTCCAAGAACAAAGGTCAATCCAAGATCCAAGCTAGATGAGAAGCCACAGTCTTCCAACATGTGTCTCCAAGCAATACCAGGTGGATGGTGTTTCACGCCGCCGGACCTCCTCGATATGCTACCTTAGAAAACCCGAAGTTTTCTAATACTCGAACCCTTAGTATAATGGCCGAAATCTCTAAGCCAATATACTACCCAATAACTCGAAAATTACTTGTGTCAATAGGCTTGAGAGAACTCTCTTTATATAGGAGAGTAATCATTGTCCTCCAAGGATTTAATAATTAAGAGATTATTATTAGATTAATCCTTATTTTAAATAAAAGATAAATAATATATATCCCAAACAAATCGGGATAAATAATATTATTATCTAATATTTCATGAATTATCAATTAACAAATAAAACATAAGTCACATGTTAAATAATTATCCAAGAAAACTAATTTCCCAATAATTAAATGACAATACAAAATGCGGCCTAGTAACCCTAGAAATAGGTCACACGCATTTTTGACACATTGGGCCGAGTCCACGAAAAATATCTTTTCATGTATTTAATTATTTAGTCTAACTAAATAATTAATCCACATATCTATTAAACATTTCAATCCAACTATTTAATATTAATTGAGGTGAAAAGACGAGAAAACATATATGCTATATTATGAGCCACGTCAGGGACCATGGACCCATATTCAGTAGTTACAATAAATTAAATAAAATTATTCGTCTGACCGAACAATTATATTCAATCTATTAATTCCGGGATTACACCACCATAAACCCGAAACTGAACTCTGCCGAATATAGATAACTTACACTCGGTTATGAGTCGAAAGTGGCCACTGATATAATCATTACATACGGATAAATCCTCCATAGACTTTTCGTTTCGATTCGGGATATCTCCGTAAACCCTTCTCGAAACATATTATCCTTATTTGCCATCAACCCCCTAGTGATCAATTAGTTCATAACTAATATACTATGAACTGGGGCCATCGATCGGTTTCTAGGATTAACAAATAAGAGAATTGTCTGTCTACTTCCCAAGGGAAGGAATGGATTTCATATCTGTGAAAGCACAGACTACTCACTCATCTTAGGATAGAGCCAACGAGAAGTGTTGGACCACATACTACGAAGTGATCCTTACTAACACATCAAACCCTACCTTTGTCTAAGCAGTCGTCTGTGATCACCTCAGGATTGAGATTAATCCATATATGATCATCTTGTGATTCGATAAGACTTCTCGATCACGGAATTATATCGAGAATTCAAATCAAATCGGTCCAGTTCTATATGATTATCATCATATATAAATGCCCCACTAGGTACCCTATTACCGACAGTCCGGATAAGACTGTCACACCTAAAGTGTTCTGGGCGCATTATTAGCAAATTAATCTTGAGACCCGTACTCAGATTAATAAACGCTACAGACTAAGTTAATTTTAAGTACATCTCACTAACTCAATCCTCTTGTGTAAAATCGCGTGTACTCTGTTGTATTACATCTTATTTATAGTAAATAAACCGACCTAGGGCTAAACTATGTAGCAAATTTATCAATAAAAGTTCTTGTTTTCTCCATTGTTTAAGAGTTTTTTTAGCCTTTTCTTGCTTGTATGCCTGGTGATTCATTATGGAGGAGTTTGCTAGAAGTTTGGTCTCATGTTTCTAGGTAATAATGTCGATTCTTTCTTCTTTGTTTTATGAATTTGTAATGATTATCGTTGGTACAAGCATGTTAGGTTAATTAACTTGTAGATCGAATTGAATAATGTTAATTTGCACCTAATAGTGATTTATATTGATTCATACACGAGAAACGCCCGGTCTTGGGGAAAAGACTTTGCTTTGGAAGATTACCCAACGGTCTATATTGGGGAAAATCCTTAACGATTTAGTTTCCCCGAACAAATTGTTTCGATTACTTCTATTGTTTCGTTTTAACTTACGTGTTTAGAAATTGGCCACTTATTTGCATGTTTTCGTAAATTACTTTGGAACTAAGGTTGAAGATAGTAATTGGACAAGAAAAAATTATCGTTATTAGTTAACTAGCCCGTGAACGGTGGTTACATTACGAGGTTTACAGTATTTATTATTGGTATTTCCTAGTTGTTAATTCGTGTTTAGTTAATATTGTTCTAGCCCGCGCACTGTAGACGTTTAGCTATTCATAGGGTTCTGGAGTCCGCGCACGATCTATGAACCACTTTCGGGAGAAACACCAGGAATTGACTCGATTCATGGAGTTTTAATGACGAAAGTGTATGAATCAATATAGAAAACGATTAGGGAATAATTAATTAGTACGGTTCGATCTACCCTCTTAAACGTGGTTAATACTTGTCTTAAGTCGATAATCCTTAATCTTTACTTTATTTTCCGTATTTATTTTGGTCAAAGACCACCAACCTTCATAGTCTCGGATTTTTGTAATAAAGCTTGCATAATTATCGAACAAGTCCATGTGGGATCGACCTTGCTCACGAATTGAGCTATACTACATCCGACCTAGTCCGCTTGCTAGTGTAGTTGTGATTTTCACGAACAGAGAGTTAATTGTATACATTGTAATCAGTCAATGGTTTAGTACAGTCATGTAGATCAGATTCATTACTTTTATGTATTCTGAATATTTCTCTATTTAATTCACATAGTTGTATATAGAAATCACAACATTAGAAATTTGCTTATTCATGTGCATTCAGTTGTTCATTTATTAGGTATTGGATACTATGAGTTGTCAGAACCCTCAATGTCCCAATACAGCACCCTATGCTTGAGGGGTCATTTATTAATTTCAGGTGGGTGTTCGGTCAGTGTCCACTTGTGGATCAAAGAATGGCAAGACGATTAGTATACATTGCATTGTAGTTCATTACAATTGGGTGCCTTGCTCTCCAAGGCTTTTAGGTGAGGGCCCCCCTTTCGTGGGGTCAGACGAATGTGTAGTACTTAGGACCGATCACTCTTGCATTCATTATAGTTATTCATTTACTTTAGTCATTGCCATTATTGCATTAAACTCGATTGTCACACTATCACGTTTCAAGCATTATTGCTTTCTCATGATTTATTTCAATACCTTATCTTATCTTATAAATTTTTTTTTGTAAACATCTTCTCTTATAATTTGATTCCATTTATTTCAGCATTCTATTGCTATTAGTATTCTTATTTTATTATACAATACATTAATCATTAGAAAATTATGGAAATATTCCCAGATATTCTTATGGTTCCCTCTTAAATATGTTATTTTTATTGAGTTGTGAGTTCACTCATTATTTTAACAGTCACTGGAAATGATGTAAGTGGGGACCCAATGAGGGTGTTCTATTATGCTAGGTAGACATCATGTCTTAAGATGTTCTTTCCTTTTCAGTACTTTCCATCTCTATTTCTTTTGTAAGGGCGGTGTCCCCAAATGTAGATCACGGAATAGCAGGCTGATTATAGTATACATTACATTACAATTAAATTCCCTGCTCTCCAAGGATTTTAGGCAAGGGGACCTCCTTCATGGGTAGAGGAATGAGTAGTACTCATTCTGATGTGAACTTGAAATGTAATTTCTAAGGTTTTAACATTCTAATTGGGCTTGGATTTATTCATTAAAGTTGTAGGATATCAACTCATTTTGAATCGCCCCAATCGAAGTTGTATAAGTCAAGATATGATCAAAATACTGAAATGAGTCGTATTATATAAATAAAAAAAACCCACCGGCGAGCAAGCCCATCGGTTTAGTAACTTTTGAAAATTTATTTTGGTCAAAGACCACCCGTTTTGTTTTAATCCTAAATTTATGGGTATGTATAGTCTATGCGGATCGACTTTGACTACCTATGCTATATTATGATTGGCCTAATCTTCTTGATAGTATCAGCGACTTACATGATAGTATGACTCTAGTATGTGTGTAAAACATTGACGATGCCAAAAACTGAACGCACCCACGTGGTACCTCTTCGGTGGCTCAACATTAGGTATAGAGTGAGAAAGGTTGTCTAGAGGGTCGGATGTCCCAGCAGTCAAGCCCGAGTAGCCCAGCTACTCTCCCCAATCCCTCCGTAGATCGGCCTATACGTAGGATCAACCTCCGGCGATATAGGCGCAAATGCTATCCCGACCCCTGCAGGTCGGCCAATACTTGTGTTCGAACCTACTCGTGTCCGACCTTACGGGTCGGCCTAAGTCCCTTCCAGACCAAGCCTCTTACGCACACGAGAATCCTCCCCGGCCTCCATAGGTCGGCCAGATTGTAGAAGGGTTCAGCCAATTCAGCTCAGGCCGGATAAGTCGGCCAGAGTCGATCCTTAATCGTATTTCCCACGTGTGTAATAATCAGATAATTATAGAAGGAATCCCGAGTCATAAAGGCTCCAATCTTTACCACTTAATACGAATATTTGAATATCACAATTATCTCCTAAAATCAAGGAGATCAATTAGTCATAATCATTTTCCTTAGGGAATACGCCAATCAATGTCCACCATGGACACGCCACACGCTAACTCTAGGGCACAAGTCCCTCTATATAAACGATCCCTAAGGAACTACGAAGACTTGATTCCAATCTCAACATTGGATACGTAGGTAGCTTGATCACTATCAAGTGCAGTCTAAAATATCTCACAACCACCCCCCCTCTTTTGATCGTTATTGTGTTGTTCCTGGAGCTTTGATAAGTTATCTCTAGAGAAAGAACCCTAAAGTTTATACCGACGATTTTTGGAATCGTCAAACATGTTGCAAATTGCAATACCAATAACTGACCCAGAGTCTTTTATTTTGTAAAGTACTCACTAACAGTGAGATTGTTCTGTTATATAGAGTATATTTGCTATGTCAAATCTGAGAGACGAATTGAAAAGCCTCTCCAGTCCCAAATCGATCTGCAAGATCATCCCAAATCTCCTTGGCAGTGTTTAATAGCCAAGCAGTTACCATGTGATTACACAATACCCAAAGAGGATGATTCCTATCTGTAGCAGGTGGCTATATACAATAGTTCCATCTACAAAACCCATTTTGTTCTTTGAAGACAACGAGACCCTCATCGATCTCTTCCAGTTGTGTTAGTTTCCTCCATTCATCAATGGTTGAACCAGTATAGTAGCAGGTGACTCTCCAGGATGCAAATAAAAGGGATTGATCAGATTGTGTGAAGCCAGATTTCCATCTTGTTGATCAGAACTTGCTATATCTTCAAGAAAATTACTAATTTGCGCAGAAAAAGGGAGAATATTGCTTTGATACCATGAAAAATTCAAGATAGAATCAAGAAACTGAATTTGTTGAAGAAAGTTTGAATACATTCACTAGCTTATCGAACGAAATACAGCAGAATGCAAAACAAGCACTTCACAGATTGAAGATTGCTTGTGTAAATCTAAAAGTGAGTTGATATACTGTTTGTTCCAAGATTAAAACTTAGAAATCTAGTCTACATTTTCAGCATTCTGCTCTTTATATAAGCTTCTAGCTCTTCGTATATATATATGTGTGTGTGTGTGTAGTGAGGACATGATTTATCTCACTGCAGAAAGATTAAAAGAATTGAAACAAAGCAACACAAAGTTATTGCAACTGTATTGAATGATCAAAGTAGTATACACTCCTATCTGTTGGTCTCTCACAATCACACACGAAAATACAAAACACAAGAACATACAGAGTAAGATCTATGAAATAGAATGGCGCCTTCTTTTCTGAAAAGGAAACCGAGTTTCTGAACGAGCTTTCCCACCAATCGGCTTAAAATCTAAAAATTTGAACAAGGAATGGAGTTTGCTAAACTTATTTGTAAAGGATTTAAACAATTTGTTAGTTGGATTAGATTTTACCAGCTCCTGTTTCATTGAAACATGGTCTTTCTCTAAATCTGTTAGCCTCATTCTCATTCTTGCTACTTCAAGCTTCAATTCTCTGTTTTCTCTTCTCACTGATGCATAATTGTCCCTAGGTGATATGCATCCGCTTCCTGCTCCGCTTCCACAGCGTTGTGGGAAGTTCCCGTTCATCGATCCCAAGAAAAACTGGTTATGGCTTCCGTTCATCGCGTTTCGTAGTCTAATTTGCTCAAAGTACAAAACTTGTACTGCCATCTGCACTGGTAAACGTTCATTCTGTGCTGCATGGCTACATGCATCTTGAGATAGTTTCTGGCAATCAATTGTTTTACATAGTCTATATCTCTCTGAATCCTTTATATTTGGATGAACCTGTCAGCGCAATAAGGCAATCAATAACTCAATAAGAATTGGGCACTCATGGGCCTGGATAAGGGGGGCTTCATATGAAGACGCAAAAGAACAAAAAAAAAATGCAGGCTAATTGTTTGACAAATTGCTTACCTTGAGAAATATATCAACTGCTCTGTAGAGTCCATCGTGTATTAGACGAGCATGGTCAGGCAGCAACTCTACCAAAGCTATGAACTTTGATGCAGTCAAGTTTGAATCTAATGCAACTTCTGCTAGATAGTTGTCCAATAGTTTAGACACCTTAAGTATTGAGCTTTGTTTAGGAGATCCCGGGATGTCAAAATCGTAAACCATGTCGTTTTCATCCCTTGTCAGATTGTCATCTTCATCTTCATCATCATCATCCAGATTCAAGAAAAAAGAGAATATCCTTAAGATTGTATCGATATCATAGAGTGCGGTGTGGTTGTTCCCATGTGAATTTGCAGGAATTAGGATATCCTCTAGAATGGCCTGATCAAGTTGTAGACCAATCCTTCTCTCTAAATCAGATCTACATCTTGTAGATGCTGAAGCAGCTATGGATGCTTTCAACAAACTTGATAAAAAAGAAATCGGGACCGCGCTTTTTCTTGATTGTGTTGGCAGTAATGAGACTACAGTTTCAACTATAACCCTTTGCTTCTTCAGCAAGTCAGAGTCCACAAAACTACCCTTTGTAAGAAGACTAGGATCCTTTATGACAAGTCCTTGAAGTGAAATCTGTGCATAGTTGACCAAAATTCTGCTGATTATGTCCTGTTTTAGACCTTTTGTCTTAACTGCAGTCACAACTCTTTGAAAAAAATCAAGATTTAGCACTGCAAGTGATGTTCCCCACCAGTTTTCTGTCTCAATGCTGTGGATTGGCTTTAAAGGGAAGTTATATTCCAGCTTGAATAAGCCGGAAGTCAGCTGTTCTTTACAAGAAACGCTTGCTATTGCGTTAATTAACCGGTTAACCAAATTGACTTCTTCTGACACAGGTAACAAGCTTTCACAGTGGTGAAGAACTGTAATACTGCTTGAAATGTTTGAGAAAACATTCTCTTTAAGATATGCCTCGGCTCGTGATTCGAGGTTCTTGTCAGAAAATTCTTCTCTCATTTCCAGAAAATGGGCTATACAACGGAGCATGGCAACGTTAGCTAATTTGATCTCGGTGTTAACCCCATAACAGAATTTCGCTGCAAGCTCAAATGCTTCTGCTCCACCAGGTATACCAGTGAGACTTAGCCTTGAAATTTTTGAGTCCTTAGCTTCTAGCAACAATTTCCTGATTTTGCCACTTCGAGAAACTAGAGGAAACTGCAGTAAAGAAGATCATTCTTTGAGTAATTCGTAGAACAAACATGAAACAATCGTAAAAAGATTTTATTTCTTGATCGTTTTGAACTTACTTTATGAAGTGAAAAACTTGTTGTGCCAATCTCAATGGTCAGATCACTTGAAACATCAGATATTGGCCTGCAAAAAAAATCTAAGCCTCATCTCATGCAACAGACAAATAAATGCAAAAGTTTCATTTTGGGATGTCACAAGTTGATGCTGTCTCAACATCAAATCCATTTCATCAAATGGTTCAGTGTTGGGGACAACAAGAAATGGTGAAAACCTTAAAAAACAATCAAGGATTTTTTTTTTATGTAACATCCTGTTTCCAAGGTTTTAGGCTTTATCTCATCTAAAAACCTCCAGAATTTATGAAGATATGAATTTTCACTTCCCCACAATTTATCCAGCAACTATAGCTCACTAGAAATGCACCAACACAAATGAGGGGAAAACACATTTGGATTTTCTCCTGTGATATCGGTACATTGATCCTTCAATCACCATAGTTAAACGTTAAAAAACTTGCGTAATAACGCTATCTAAAACACGTTTAGATAGGGCCACTAGAGTGATCAGTGCACCAAATAACACATAACCAAGAATGAAAGCTGCCAACTTTCAAGAATTCATTTTTAATCCGAATCATCTTTGAGAAAGAAAAAAGAAAAAAAAACCAATTAACAACCTTGAGAATCAACCTATCATTGAATTTGGACTTAGCATTTAAACAAACAGCATGTAGTCAATCAAAGAAAACAGCAATTTGAAATTGTGTATAGCTTATTCATTCTAGAACAGAGAAGATATTAAAAAACTACCATTCAGCAACATGTCTTGCGCTTGAACTGGGGCGAAAAGACCTCTTCCCAGAAGATAAATTTGGCTTCAACTCTCCAACTGTAACAATCCCCATTTTTTCCTTTCCAAGAAGAAAAGCTTCAAGCTTTGATTACTTTTATCACCACCACCACCAACAACAACAACCCACTAGCAGTCTAGCACTTAACTTATTATATGGTAGAACTGTTGTGAGTAGCTTTTGTAAGCTCTAAAGGTGTATACATTTTTGCTGGCATGTTCTTTTTGCACGAACACAATTGAGAGGAAGGTCACTTTGACAATGAGTATACATGACCCCATGCATGATTTCAATTGTTGAAGAAGAGTGTGTACATTACAAATGCAGTCTGCAACACCAATACGGAGTAGCTATGAAATATATGTCATTTAATTAGAAAATAATACTAGCTAGTTACTTAAGAGGGAGTTATTATTTGCACCATAGTCACCCGTTTTACCGGAGCACCATATGGTTTCACAAAATCGACCTTATAAAAGTTGGTTTTGGAGTTGAATACCGACTCTACTAATGTCGATTCACACAATTCTCATAATCAACTCTACGGAAAGTCGGCTTTAGATCCAAAACAGACTTTCATAAGTTGATTCTACCATGGTGCACAAGTAATGTTGTGCAGCGGTAGAATAATTGCAGTGCAAATAAATAAATGCCAGTTACTTAATTATACTTTCTAAACGAAAGAAATAGTTAGTTAATGTTAAAAAGTCAAAAAATTGTGCTTTTGGCGGACACTTTTTGGTGAAAGGTGGGAGAGAGGAGTGACATTTGTTGCTTTCACTATTGCTTTATATTCGAGAAATCACTGGAATTCTTCATTGAAGGGCTTTGGCAATGCTTTAAGGGGGGGTGTGTAATCATGGCAATTAATAAAAGCAAAAATGATGGAAAAGATTAGCTTAAAATAATCCATATTATGTGTAAAGCAAAAATAAAGGTGGGAATATTGGATGAGTCATAATTAGCACCATTTGTAAACCATTAGGTTTACATGTCAGGTAAATGATTGCCATTTTGAGGACCGCTTGATTACTTTAATGTTTATTTGCCTTTTTGGACCTTGCTTATATGTCAATTTTTTATAATGGAACGAAAATAGTGCCATATAGTATGATATAATAAAAGTATTGCAGGGATAGGACAGGTAGGGGTAGTGAGAGTGGGTTGATAGGTCGGGTAATGGGAGCGGTATGGGTGGTGAGAGGTGAGAGGTGGGGGTAAGGGTGGAATGGTGAGGTGGGTGGGGTGGTATGGAAATGTGGTAAAAATAGAACCGTAGCATGTAGAAGAATGATAGAGTGATTGTATTCAGGGTAAGGTAGTGGGGTGCAGGAAAGGGTAATGGTGGGATAATGTGGGGGTTGCAACGAGAACATGGTGGTAAGGTGGATGTGGTTAAGTTGGATAGGTAGGAATTCTTAGATGCATCAAACACAATACAAACTTCTAAAATAATACTTAAAAACCCTAGAACTTTTACGTGTATTTAAGAAATATACGTAACATTTCTATGGTTTTTATAAATATTTATTACAAACATGTAAAAGTCCTAAGGTTTTCAAATGTGTGCGTTGAATTCGATCTTCCTAAGAATTTCTAATGTTGAGGTGGGGATGGGGAATGATAGGGTTTGGGGTAAGGTGGGGTATAGCTGGTGGTCGTAAGGATGGATGTGATAAGGATGGGGTAAGGGTGAGTTGCGCGTGCTGGTGGAAGTAGGATGCACATAGCTAGATTAGTTACATTGTAGTACAATCTTATTACATTCTATTAAATTATAACTAGACATAGTGTAAAATACAATAAAAATCATTTCATTATGTTGCATTACATCAATACCAACCGTCAATTTACAGAGTAGTTCATCCAACTCCCTTAAGACATTAATAGATCTGATTGTCAACATTCGAATCGTACAAAATGAAGAAGACCCGTATATCATTATTGTATTGAAAATTCAGAGCTATTTCCTATAATATTTGTCCTTGAACTTTAATTTAACAAACAGGCTGTTAAACTCCCGGTAACAAATTGGCACATAATCAGCACATATCGGTCATTCAGATGTTTTAAACCATTTTGATTACTTTTTATCACGTCAATACATTGCTTTTTTTTACGAGAAATTGTATTTTCAGATCATTGTATCACCCTTTATTTCATGTCAGGTTGAGTCAGACCTGACATTTTTTTAGATCACTCGTTCAATTGTTAAAAAGAGTCCAATGGCCCTCGTGCAAATCACTCACATGCCTCGTTCCTTTTTTTTTTTCTTCCTTCTAACTTCCTATGCATACAGAAGCCCCGTGTCATTTTTGACGGGTCCGTTGAATTTTGAACAGGCCCGTTCAATCTCAACTCCCACTTTGAACGATGCATTGTGTTTTGGTCTGTTTTTAAAATTCAATGAGGCCGTGACAATTTGAACGGGCCCGTTGAAATTTCAATGAGGAACTTAAAAAAAATGTCAAGTCTGACCCGGCATGACATGAAATATGGGGTGATATATTGACCTGATTTTACAATTTCTCCCTTTTTACAAGGAGTTCAACCGAACAAACAACATAAAAACGGACTTTAAAATTGTTGTTCCGTGATCAACTTCGCGATACGATATCAACTTTGATCACGAAAAATTTAGCTTTGAGGAAGAAAGGAGGCTGAGGATTCACACAGGAAAAATAAAGGGTATTTATATCATTAATCTTAATTATTAGCAATTGTCCTTACACTAATATTTGTGCCCCGGAAATACCATCTACGAGAGTGTGTTTCAATAATACAATGTCATCCAAAAATTTGAAGGACATTATAATGATATGAGACGGAAACACTCAACCCTTAAGCTTTAAGAGCATGTGGATGATTGCGCTTTAAGAGCATGTGGATGATTGCTGTATTTAGAGTGCTATGAAAACATCGACCCTTTACGGGCAAATAAGAGATTATTTGGCATATTGCTCGAAATACTATATTGTATTGTTTTTAATTGAATAAATTAACATTTATTATTCAAATAATTAAATGTTTAAATTGTACACATTTATTGTTGCTTGTTTCAGATAGTGTTTGATGTGTTCGTTAGAGACTCCTAAGTATCACAAATTGAACCACTTTCACATTGATTTTCTTTTACGCGTACACACTTTTGTCTCCATTAAGACTTGGATTAATAACGTCAGTGATTAACACCGGGCTAATGTCTTATTGGCCACATTGATATTATTCATGAATTAATGGCTCGTTTGGATTGATGGAATGCAATTGAATGGAATGAATCTGTTGGAATGGAATGGAATGATATCATTCCATTAATGCGTTTGGTAAGCAGTTGAATGTAATCGTTTCTCATTGTAGGATTTATTTTTTCATTCCATTCCGATCAATCCATTGGATTTTTGACGGAATGAAAATCATCAATTTTCATTCCGTTGGAATGAAAACATATTACATTCTTTCGTTGTCAATCACGCCAAATTAATGGAATAGAATGAAAAAATCATTTCATTACATTCCATTACCACAATCTAAACGTGTCATAAAGGAATAAATTTTATAGGGGTAAAATACCGTCTCCAACATGAAGTGGTTCTGATTTTGTATTATGGAACAACTCGGAATAGGATCCTCTCAAATATTTGAGGAAATATTCTCTCAAGTAATAGTGATCTAACCACACACCCAAAATGTAAAAATCATCGGTGTTGATAATCCTCTTGCTCCCTATCTTTTTGTCCTATGCATGGAAGCTCTCAATCAGAAGATTGATAATTCGGTGTTGGCAGGTAGATGGAAAGGAATTAAGGTGAGTAGATCCGGACCATCTTTGTGTTTTTTGCAGATGATTTGATCCTTCCAGGTGTAGCTACTGTGAACTAAGCAGATACTATCTGAGATGTCCTGGAGGATTTTTATGCCATCTCTGGTCAAAAGGTGAGCTCTCAGAAATCGAGAGTCTACTTCTCAAAGAACACTACCCCCCAGACTAGACTGTCTATCAGTCGAGCCTTGAAATGCAAGCTGCTGTGGACTTGGGGTCGTACCTTGGTGTCCCTTTGACCACCAACAGAAGCACCAATGCGACCTACAACTTTATTGTAGATAAGATGAGAAAAAAGTTGTCGAGTTGGAAGATCAAATCCATTTCAAGGCAAGTAGAATGTTGCTAATTAAAACCTCTTTGGCCACTCACTCTTATAGGTGCGCTTAATGAGATTGATAAAATTTGTCGTAAATTTTTTTGGGGAGAGGATTAGAATGACAGAAAAATGCATTATATTTCTTGGCAGAGTCTTTGCCAACCGAAGAACCAGGGAGGTCTAGGGTTCAAGAATCCGAACTTGATGAACCTAGCCTTTCTGGGAAAACTAGTTTGGAAAATTCATACCGATGATCACTCGCTGTGGGTCAAAACCCTTGTTATGAAGTATGGCAATCATTTTATTGCCCCTACTATTGCTGACTCACATACTTGGAAATATATTTGCATGGCCACATCTTATTTGAAAGATGGTTTTTCTGCGGACTATGGTGTGATCTCTTGGGAAGGCAAGCCAAATAACAAATACTCTGTGGCACATGCTTATCTGTTCCTTAACTCTGGTCGGATCAACCTTCTGATGACAGTTGGGAATTTATTTGGAAGCTCAAGGGTCCATATAGGCTCAATTTCATGCTCTGGCAAGCACAACATGATGCTCTTCACAAGCTCAGATTGCTTTGGAGGAGAAGAGTCGCTCATTCACCCACATGTGTTCTGTGCAATCTGGCAGAAGAATCGTCCTTGCATGCTTTGCGTGATTGCCAATAGACGAATCTTATATGGCGACATTTACTACCTGCGTCGGCTCACAATGAATTCTTTTTGAGGCCCACTATTGAGGAGTGGATTAAGGCAAATCTCTCTACTCTTGCCCATACGAGAGATTGGCCGTATATTTCTCGAGAAACTGTGAATAACCTTTGGTACTGGAGGAACCAAGTGATACATCAACGATGTGGAGATCGACCACATTTTTTTGTGTTTATTGCTACTATTTTTTATAGAGTTAAAATTTAAAAGTTGCTTGGGGATTGTAGATTTTGGCTCCAATGAATTTTGAGGTAATTCCTTTTTACTATTGAAATAAAATTAGTTCGTACTCTAAAAAAAAATGTAAAAATCATCACCGTAGATTTATCTTTTCAAAACAACGTCGTTTTGATGATAATGTGAAAACAAATTGTGATACCCGTATCTCCATAAATGGTATAAATGTCTTTTTACGATTTTATGTGTGTCTCGAAAATTTTAATGAGTTATGTTTAAATTGAATAAATAGAGTCAAGATATTTGTTATAGGGTATTTAAGGTATTTTAAAAGTGTAAATTTTAGTAAGGGCAAAACGATAAATGTACCAACCTTTATATATATCCCTTTTAACCCAAACCCTTTTCATTTTCCATCTTCCTACCCTTTTGAAATAAAGCTGCGGCTGTATTAGAGAAAAAGTGAGGGAAAGAAAGGAAAAAGAGAGGAGAAGAAAGAAAAAAAAAGAAGAAAGGGGGATTTTCATTTTTCGGGCAATCCGACCGTCGAAATCACAGACGAATTACACTAAAATGCTTCTCTTGATGAGAGCTTAATTTTGATACAAGTTTCACTCCGATCGGGTAAGAGTTTCGGAAACCCATTTTCTAGATATAAGTGTTCTTGGGTGTTTCCTTAGTTTTTTAATGTTTTGTAGTAATCTTAGAATTTCGTTTTGTTGTTAGTTTCGAAGTGGGTTGCTTAGATTCTTGGAGCCTTGCTTGTGGAACTAGATCTTCTTGGAGTGTTCTTGGAGCTTTTTGTAGAAATCAAAGGTAAGGGGGTGTTCAACCAAATCTAAATGTGTTATTTTGGTGTTTAAATGTAGCTTTTCATTTCAAGCATGTTTTAGAGTAATTCCATTTCACTTTAACTTGAATTTCATGTTATATTGGTGTTTGAATCTAGTATAATGTCACAAGCATGATGTAGAATAATGTTCATATTATTTTTGTATGGATTTGGTGTACATTTAGTGTTGAAATGATGAAGAAAACACGGAACTTGTTGGCTGATTTTCTCGGCAAAAACGGAATAGAAAGTTATGTGGAATGTTGTAAAGTCAAATGTACGTGTTCTAGTGACTTTGGCTCCACACCGTGTCTCACGGGAGCATTGAAACACTCAATGTCTTACTTGTAACATGACGAAGTTAAGGGTTCGATTTCTGGTGTATTCGGCTCAACATCTTGTGGAGACCTTCTGCGAGGAGATACTCGAGATCACCGGAAGCCTTATTACTTAGCCTCGTGGGTATTGGATTAGATTCCAATGTTTTTGTGTAATGTGCTAAGTAGTTTAATGTAGAGTTGGTCTTGTGTCTAGTGGTCCTTAAGAAGCCTTTTATATGCAATGAACTTAAGTGGTTAGATTAATCGCTAAATACGTACTTGATTTGTCTAAAAGCTAAAACATGTTAATTCTTGGTGAGGCACGTTTATACTACGCTTCACGGTATTGTTACACCTCCACACTTTTAGATACTTGTGACGGACTCATGTAATGATCCACATGAATTGCGTCATGAGCAATCATGTCCTATAGAGGTGTTGAGGATATTTCTCGGTGCATTCTCACCCAGCAAAGTGTCATTGGATTAACGTGTAACAAATGTTTTATGTGTTTGAGTCAACTAGTGAGAGACTAGTAGAGTGTTGTGAGCGAGTGAAACATATGTGTTATTATGTTTGTTTGACTTGCCTTGTGATATTATTATTGTTATTATTATTAATGATAGTCCTTGTGATATAGCATGTGTAGATTCGGTGCTTCTACCCTTTACTAAGTACGTTTGTACTTACCCTTTAGTATGTTGTTTTCCCCACCCCCGAGAAGGTGGTTTTGTTGTAGGTTGAGTTTGAGATCGCTTAAGAGTGGTTTATGGAGTTTCAGCTGTTGAAGTCTATCTTTCTTTTCTGTTGTAATAATGGTATAAAATCTTCCTTTTCTTTTATATTAAATTAAGACAGTTGTACTTTTGGTTTGTAAAGAATGGTTTGTAATAGTTGGATTGATATTCAACCTTGCGTATTTTTCTTGGGATTTTGGTTTTAGTTGCAGCCCCGTGTTACTTGTTTATTGTTGTAGTGATCTTTTAAAGTTTTTCCCGAGTCTTTGTTTTCGTTTTTCGCTTGTTCTCTGTTATTAATGATGTCAGTCTTACGTATATAATTGATTTATTTTAATTATATACGTGCTGGACGTCCTTTTCCGGTTAATGACTCGGTATTCGGATCATGGTCGTCACACAAATCCACCTGACATTTACTAGGAGCCTCGATCCTCTGCCGTAGGTCAAGCACAACAGACGGTGCTGTGACGTTAAAACGGCGTCGTTTCGACGCAATGCGACGCCGTTTTGGTCACGAACTTTAAAATAAAAAAAAACATCGACGCAAAACGACGTTGCTTTGCGTCGAAACGACGGCGTTTCACATCATAGCATTCACGGCAGGCGTCCATTCACGGCAGATGATCCCAATTCCTTTACTAGTTGAGAAAATCCAATGTCGGAAGAACTCAATGTCCTCCATCATCTCATGCTTTTCTTGAGAGTATTTTGAAATTGGCCGAACATTTTATTGTTTGGAATATGATATGATCGGTACAATTGATTGATGAATCGAATAAAACAGTTAATGGTTTCATTCCTTCCTTCTTCTCTTCCCTCGTCATTTTTTCTCTGCTTCTCGATTTCAGCCTCTTCTGTTCAATTTGTTGCATGGATTTTGAATGAGAATATACTTCTAACTGTTTTATAGAAGTCTATTTCGTTGGTGTAATCAAATTTTTTTCAATTGAAGGATTTTTCATCAGTTTTGGTTTTATCATATTGGTTTAGAAAAATATTGCGGTTGGGTTGCAGTAACAGAGCTTGAGTGGGCGCTGGTTTTTCCATCTTTTTTCCTTAAAATGATTTCTGTTGTTGTAAGTAGAGATGTGAGCAAAGCGATGGAATTGAGATTTGATAGAGAACATATAGAAGAGACTGAGCTAGAAGAAGGAGAAGCCTATTTAAGTCTTTAATGAACCAAATAATGATGAGAATAATTCTTCCACCATTCTTGACCCTGACATTGATCTTTCTTACATTGTAAGTCGGTTTTGTTGCTGAGCTATTGTTATTGCCTGCCTACATATAACGATCTTTCTCTGTATATATGTATGTATGCATCTAGTTGTTCTTGTAAAAGTACTATTCTATGGACTTGTTAGCTGAGTAAATTCGGCCTTTATAAGGTCAACCTTTCTGAATATTTGATGTTTGGGTTTAATTCTTGGTTATGACTTATTTTTGCAATTTTTTTGTTAATTATTATGTTGAAGTAATTTTTGATTCAAAATAAACTTAACGGAGCATAAGGAAAAGAACCCCAATATGATTTGCTGTGTAAAACAATAGTAGGGTTGGTTGGGCTTGTACCATTGTATAAGATCTCTTTGCTAAGGGCACTGAAACTGCATACTTAAAGTAGCAAGAAGTATGTTGAAAAAACTAACCTGGAAGTAGTAGACAAGGTTTTATTAGCTGTGTAGCTGAATTCTCTGACATGGAATCACAGTGTTATTATGAATTCTTGCTTTAGCCTTTAGTGCCCTTACCCATGTTGTTATTTATTTACTAAGATGTGTACTATTTGAAGGATGAGAAATTACTTCAGGATGTTTTGGGGCATTTTCAAATGGATTTTGAAGGTGGGGGGTATCAGCTGAGAATTTAGGTATGTAACACAATGTACTAGCAGAAGTAGCTATTTTCGTCTTTGTAAGAGTATCATATGCCTGAACAATCACATACTTGTTACAGGTGCGAAATTTGGTGGATGTGGTTCGTTTTTGCCTGCGTATCAGTGGTCACCTTCTTGGTATTGCCTAAGAACTCCTGCAGAGTATAATCACGATAGTTCAAGGCCCCCCAGATAATGGGCAGCTAGGTGCAGGTAGATATGTCTCTAACATTTTCACGAAGCATGCATATGTTGCATAGGTAAGAGCAGAATTATTTTCAAGAATAGTATATATTAGGCATCTTAAGTTTTTTTTTTTTTTCTTTTCATTTAATGCAAATTTGACATGCTGGGATGCTCGGATCAACTAATTCATGTTCTTACAAAAAAATTCAAACCATGCTTGAATTGCTCAGGAGGGAACCCATCTATTACTAGTTCTTCAAAATTAGCTATCTAATTGTACGGGCCAATATGCAAAACCTTGACCAATGGATACATTACAACACACCCCCTCAGCACGGTCTGACATTTCCCCTGCCAGAAAATTAACACCATGCAAAACCCGTAGTCTTCGTCATATTTCTTACTTTGTTACCATGTTCTTTATCATTTATCTCATCGCTACATTATTTTCCAGATTATGACATCCGACACAATATTCGGGATCCTGCTGTTATCCCCTCTATCTTATGAAGTTATTCGCACGACTGAAAAAGAATGGCCTTCTGATGAGTGTAAAAGCGGAAGATAGATAAGAGAAGATAGAAATATCTTGTAGTTTATTTCATTAATTAAAGGCTTAGTTATTACAAAGAGAGCATGGTTGTTTATATATAACAAACCAGCCACAAAAAAGTAACTAGCCGTTGGTAGTCACATCCCAACGGCTAGTTGGACTAACAGCCAAGAGTTTTGGCAAGTAAAGAACAAGGGCCCTTAGATATTAACTAATTAACTAAACAATAATGTTAACTAGTAAATGAAGAACATAGGAAGAAGTATTAGAATAAATCGACATAATGATGACGTCATGATTAATTCTAACACTCCCCCTCAAGCTGGTAGATGTATATCAAACATGCCCAGCTTGCCAACATCATCATGAAACACTTTCCCAGGTAGGCCCTTGGTGAATAAATCTGCAACTTGATCCTTAGATGACACAAACTCAGTAATTATCAACCCACTTTCCAGCTTTTCTTTTATGAAATGCCTGTCCACTTCAATGTGTTTAGTTCTATCATGTTGGACTGGATTATGGGCAATGTCTATAGCTGATTTGTTGTCACTGATCAGTCTCATAGGAGTCTTCCATGCTATCTTTAAGTCTGTTAGAATGATCTTTAGCCATAGCAGTTCACACATCCCTATAGCCATAGATCTGAATTCAGCCTCTGCACTTGACCTTGCTACCACAGGTTGCTTTTTGCTCCTCCAAACTACCAAGTTCTCTCCCAGAAAGAGGCAGTGACCAGAAGTAGATCTCCTGTCATCCAAAGATCCTGCATAATCAGAATCCGTATAGACTTTGATGTCAAGGTTTTCACTCTTCTTATATAGGATCCCCTTGCCTGGACACCCCTTCAAATATTCCAGAATTCTGTTTGCAGCCCTCTGATGACAAACCTTGGGTTTTTGCATGAATCTACTAACCATATTAACAGCAAAAGCAATATCTGGCCTAGTATGGGCCAGGTATATCAGCTTCCCTACTAGCCTTTGATAGGAGAACTTATCCACATCTTCATCTTCTGGAGACTCATTCAACCCATGATTGTAATCAATGGGAGTGTTGGCAGGTTTGCACCCTAACTTCCCAGTATCTTTAAGAAGATCAAATATATATTTCTGTTGTGAGATGAAGATCCCCTGGTTAGAGTGAGCAACTTCAATACCTAGGAAGTATTTGAGTCTTCCTAGGTCTTTTATGTCAAATTCCTTTGCCATCTCTATCCTTAACCACTGATTTGTGAATTCATCGTCCCCTGTGACAATCATGTCATCCACATATACCAGGAGGATGGATTTCTTCCCAGAATCAGCTATTTTGACAAACAAGGTGTGATCCCCTTGGCTCTGCTTGTATCCTTTGTGTATCATAAAGTGAGCAAATCTACCAAACCAGGCCCTTGGAGATTGTTTCAATCCATACAAGGCCTTTTTGAGTTTGCACACTTTGCCTTCATAGTCCTTGAATCCAGGAGGTACCTGCATGTAAACAGTTTTTTCAAGTTTGCCTTGTAGAAAGGCATTCTTGACATCAAATTGTTGTAAAGGCCATCCAAGGTTCACTGCTAGGGATAGCAGAATCCTGACAGAGTTCATTTTTGCCACAGGGGCAAACGTTTCAAAGTAATCCAGGCCATGTGTTTGGGTGTAACCCTTAGCCACAAGCCTAGCCTTGTGTCTTTCAATTGTGCCATCGATTTATACTTGGTAGTGAACACCCATTTGCATCCCACAGTTTTCTCACCCTTAGGTAAGTTAACTAGGTCCCAAGTGTTATTCTTTTCTAGGGCTTTCATCTCTTCTTTCATGGCTCTTGCCCATTTTTCATCAGCAAGAGCCTCATTCACATTTTTTGGTGTACCTTCTTTCAGAAGGTTTGCTAGAAACTTTCTGTGATTTCTGGAACATTTTTTGTAAGACAGGAATGTTCTCATAGGGTGTTTAGTACATTCCCTTTTTCTCTTCCTCAATGCTATGGGAAGATCATCATTTGTATCACTTTTCTCAGAATCACCAACCTCATAATTTTCAATTGAGGGTTCTGAGTCACTGCTTGTATTATCAGTTGCACTAGTTGTTTCCTCAGGAACATCACTTTCCTGAGGTGACTCAGTGCCCACTGTATTTGGCACATTGTGACAGTGCTCATGAGGAGACATAGAGGGAGTAAGTTTAGTGACCTTCTTCTTTCTAGTATACACAATAGGAGTCTTCTCCTGTTGTTGTGTAGACTTTTCAGTCTCAATATTCACAGATCCAGAGAATGTTTCTGGTTGTGTGTGATTTTGAGAAATGATGTTCTCACTCAGATCCATTAGAAAGTCAGTGTTTGTATCCAACTCCTTATTGATAGGCTCCCCCTGAATATTGAAGTAGGAATTTTCCTCATGGAAAGTTACATCCTTAGAGATGAGCACTTTCCTAGAGGGAGGATGGTAACATTTGTAGCCTTTTTGAGTATTTGAATACCCTATGAACACACATCTTTGTGCCCTAGGGTCCAGTTTCCCTCTGTTTGGTTTGTGAATGTGTACAAACACTTCACAACCAAACACTCTTGGAATCAGTTTTTCATGTTGAGGCAACCTTGGGAACCCCTGATATAGTATTTCAATAGGAGTTTTACCTCCCAGAACTTTGGTAGGTAATCTATTGATCAAGTGAGCAGCTGTTAACACAGCTTCCCCCCCAATAGTTTTTGGGAACAGACATATGGAACATAATAGCTCTAGACATTTCCAGTAAATGCCTATTTTTCCTCTCAGCTAGGCCATTTTGTTGAGGAGTGTGGATACATGAGGATTCATGTAATATTCCTTTATCCTCAAGAAAAGGATCAAGCAGCTGATTGAAGTATTCTCTGCCATTATCTGACCTTATCCTCTTGATCTTTGTATCAAATTGGGCCAGAATCTGGTTGTAGAATCTAGGAAAGATATTTATCAAATCAGATTTTTGTTTCATAAGATAAATCCATGTTACTCTAGTGCAATCATCAATAAAAGAAACAAACCAATAAGAACCATTTTTATTAGAAATAGGTGCAGGCCCCCAAATATCACTATGTATGATTGTGAAAGGGTCTTTACACCTCAAGTTTTGAGCAGGAAAGGAGACTCTTTTGTGTTTAGCCATTTCACAATCATTACAATAGAGCCTATCACTATCACAGTTTTTGAACATATTAGGTAGCATTTGCTTTATTAAATTAAAAGGAGGATGGCCTAATCTATAGTGGTACATCCACAGATTGTCAAGATTAGCTCTAGACAAAAAACCAGCAGCAGGAACTTGCTCTTTCTCCTGATCTTCCCAGAAATATAACCCCTTTTTAGCTTTAGCAACCCCAATCCTCTCCTTCTTTGCAAGATCCTGTATCAAACAGAGGTTAGAAGAGAAGGCAACTAAGCAATTTGAGTCTTTGGTTAATTTTGGTATGGAGATCAGGTTGGTAGATAAACTAGGAACATGTAACACATCTTTTAAGATGAGTTTATCACATAAAACATAGTCCCTTATCCCAGTCACATGGATAGGGGAACCATCAGCAACAGATATGGTTCTATTTTTGTTACAGACTTTATATGAGGTCGATTATCACATGAGATGACCATATGGTCTGTGGCACCAGAATCAATGACCCACTGTATTGGACCTTCAGACTGTTTATTAGAACCAGTCATACCTGAAAAAGCCAAGGAGGTTGATGAGCTTTCTAGTGACTCAATGAACTTCCTCAGTTTTTCTATCTCTGAAGGTCCAAGACTGAGACTTTGATTCTGATTTACAGCCTTCTGGACATTCTCATCTTTCTGAGTCTCATTGCCACTGACAGTGTTAGCAATCTTTTTGTTGGTGTTGTCACTCCCTGGTTTCCCATGGAGTTTCCAACAGTTTTCTCTGGTGTGTCTGTTCCTTTTACAGAAAGAACAGAACAGAGAGTCTTTTTCACCATTCTTGTTGTTATTCTTTTGATAATTGTTCCCATTCCTTTGAAAGGTAGGGATCTTATCATTGGTATTCTTGGTGCCTTGAATAATCAAAGCAGAACTTTCAATGGGAGATGTGTCAACCATGACACCTCTCCTACTTTCCTCTGCCCTAATAAGAGCACTGGTTGCATTCAAACTAGGGAGATCTCCCTTTCCAAGAATTTGAACTCTAACTGAGTCATATTCAATGTTAAGACCAGCCAAAAAGGCATAGATTCTGTCTTTTTCAAATATCCTTTTCAGGATTTCAGCATCCTCACTGTTGTTCATCTTGATGCATTGGTAGTGGTCTAATTCTTGCCACAGACCTTGCATCAGGCCTGAATATTCGGTGATGGATCTGCTGCCCTGCTTTGTATTTGAAATTTTAGTCTTTACCTCATAGATTTGAGCTGCATCATTAACCTTTGATTAGGTCTCCTTCACATGATCCCAGATTTCTTTTGCATTGGCCATGAACATGCATGTATCACTGATTTCAGGGATCATGGAGTTCCATAACCAGGATATCACCTTGGAGTCTTGCTCATCCCATACAACAAACTTAGGGTCTTCTTGGGCTGGTCCTGTCCCATTAAGGTGACTGAGCTTGCTCCTTCCTTTCAGAAAAGTCCGGACAAACTGAGACCATTTCAAGTAATTTTTCCCATTGAGTTTGAGAGCAGGCTGGATGTTTTGAAGATCACCATTATTGGTGGAAAAATGATCAGAAAGAGGAGCTGCTGCAGTAGCATTACTTGTAGCAGTTGATTCAGCAGCCATGAGGATTTGAAAAGAAACTTCTTTAAAATTTTCCCAGAATTTTGAATTTTTGAGCCAACAGCTCCGATACCATGTAAAAGCGGAAGATAGATAAGAGAAGATAGAAATATCTTGTAGTTTATTTCATTAATTAAAGGCTTAGTTATTACAAAGAGAGCATGTTTGTTTATATATAACAAACCAGCCACAGAAAAGTAACTAGCCGTTGGTAGTCACATCCCAACGGCTAGTTGGACTAACAGCCAAGAGTTTTGGCAAGTAAAGAACAAGGGCCCTTAGATATTAACTAATTAACTAAACAATAATGTTAACTAGTAAATAAAGAACATAGGAAGAAGTATTAGAATAAATCTGACATAATGATGACGTCATGATTAATTCTAACAATGAGAACGAATCCAAAATTGCAGGTACAATAGACCAAGGGAGTGCCAGGCAGGTATCAAATGGGGACCTAAAACTTACTACTAAGAAGATGTCCCAAAGAGATAAACTGAATATCATTGAGCAAAGTAATGTTTCAGTATCACCAACAAAGGGGAATAAGAAGAATATTTCTCATGCAACTAGCGTTGTATTGAAGGAGTAAACTAAGACGGACACTCTTGCATGTGAAGAACTCATTTCCTGTACATTGAAACTTCCGCTTTTATCCGATGCTGATGCTGCAGATTTTGAAAAAGATAGTGTGAAGTCTGAAGTTGATAAGAAGGCTTATGCAGTAGACTGGGTGGCAAATGACCCGTCCTGTGATATGATGCAGAAGGACCCCTCGGAGTCCGCAGCTTCCCTTGAGAATGGTTGGGCCAATAAATCTGCTAAGAAAAGTAGCATGAGTGGAAAGGCTGCAGAAAGTAGGAAATCAAAATGCTTGAATGAGAAATTGTCTTACCATAAGAAAGAAGTTAACAGCAACACAAACGAGAAACATGAGTTGGCAATGAAGAATGAGGTACGCATCTGCGAACATAAAAATATCTGTTATAGCAAATAACGTTGATACTTTGCAACAGATAGTGTGTGAGAAAAACTCATCTCATAATGAGGATAGTTTAAAATTGTTGCCTGGCGCAATGCAGTTATCTTCTGAGTCTAAGAAATGATCATATGGATGTCAGGGTATTGTTGCTCAAGAAGTGAAGCCTCCGGAAGATGGCTTGTTGAGTAAATCTTGTTTGCTGCACCAAGTTGAAAAGCCATCTAATACGAGCAGTATTTCATCTAAAAGTGACACAGAAGATTTGACAAAGTGCCTTGTGAAAGCTGTAGATAGATACAAAGAATGTCCTGGGGACCGAGAAAAAAAGGACAATAAGAGCATAGAGCAGAAAAAATGTCATCCGTATCGATGGGAAAGGGCTCTGGGTTAGTAGAAAAGAAAAACCAGAGATGAATATAACACCATATTAAAAGAGAAAGCCACCGGGAAAAAGAATGAGGAGCTATGTACATTAGATTAGCGGGTTTTAGCGGCAAATATGACCCATCTGCAATGGCTTCTCTCCCAAATGAAGACTGGGTCCATTGTTTAAAAAGTTCAGATCCTTCCTATCCTCTCAAAATCGATTATGGATAAATTTCAGACAAAAAAGTTCATGCTATTCCTAAACAAAATAAAGCGTATCAATTTGGTGACTCATGGAGTTGTTTGCCGCCGTACTGGCAGGTCAATGCAAAATTTGCGGATGTTGCTAGATTGTTCGTCAGGGGTCTAATTCCAAAGTTAAAAACTGGCGTCGGAAATCCCCTATGATTGATTCATAATAACAGGTAATAATTTAACTTTTTGAATTCTCTCTTATGATTTCATGCATTCTCTTATCTCTTATGATGTTATTCTTGAATTCAAGGATTATTCTTGAATTTAAGCAAAAAGTGGATTTTCTTGATTTTTCACCGAAAAAATACCCCTCTCTTAAAATATCTTCTTGTGTCAATTTGATCCACAATTTTTGAAATCAAAAGCAGAAAAAACTCCTTTTAATAATAATAATGCGTGCAACATCCACCAACAACAAAATACACAACACACTTTTACTCATAGTTTAGTTTAGTTTCTTTCTTATGGATCAAGTGTTTTCCAACAACATTACATACTTTGAACAATGTCTCCACAAGTCTCCACAAATACTCTTGTCGAGGATGTCATCTCCTCTTATCTGATCTCGATGCATGAGAGCACCTCCCAAGATATTGTATTCTACATAGAAGGTCTGAAAAAAGCTAGAAAAATACGGTGCCGTCTCCCTGATAAGCACAACAACACAATTCGAATTCAACTTATCATTCAATACAAGATAAAAGAGTCACAAATTTTAACTTCAAAATGTGGTGTGCCACCGTAGTGTAAAATGCGTCGTAGTACTTTTCATCAGTAACGCACTCTATATATCTATCCGCCAGCTCTTACGAATTTCCAAGCCAAAATGACTAACACAAACACCCCAAAGCCATAAATATTGAATGTTCACATACCACACTATCACGACTTAATCCGATCTTTAAAATTTGCTTAGCTGCGGTTGCGGGGCAACATAATGACTTCAAGATCCTTTCAAGTCAGCCACGTTTCTCCATATTTCTTTTTTCTCCTCCTCGTTTATCTTCGTCCTCTCACCCTCGTGTACTGTGCTATTTCAATGAGCTTTTTATCACCTGTATTACAGTCCAACAGTCAACGGACTAATCCAAAGCAAAGGAATCCAATCATAAATTAATCTAAAATTTACCCGGGCTGATTTCGTCTTGCAATGATATGGCAATAGTGGTATGCTCCCTGGTCATGAGTTGTTGCACCCGCCATAGGTGGTGGATACCCTTCAAAGTTGGCCCATGGGCATTGATCACCCGTGCAACGGCACGTAACATGTCATCATTAATTCGACCCACGTGAATAATTCGAATTGATGTAAAATTTCCGGATACCACCCCTTCGCACTTAGAGAAAAAGTCAGATGTTAGATAAAAAACAATTCAGAATCTTTATTTCGAATAAGTCAAGACACAAACTAAAGCATGACGAACCTGCTAAATTTCCGGGAATTAAGACTGGGTCCTTTGTTCAAAAACTAAAATGTTCGTCATGCTTTAGTTTGTGACTTAACTCATTCGAAATAAAGATTCTGAATTGTTTTTTTTTAATTTGTTATCCAAAAATTTTGCATCGATTCGAATTCTTCACGTCGTCAAATTAACGACGACATGCTACGTGCCGTTGCACGGGTGATCAATGCCCATGGGGCCAACTTTGAAGGGTACACCGAGCTCGCGGGGGTAACAACTCATGCTCAAGAAGCAGACTACTATTTCCATATCATTGCATGACGAATTCAGCCCGGGTAAATTTTAGATTGATTCATGATTGGATTCCTATGCTTTGGATTAGTTCATGATTGGATTTGTTGACTGTTGGACTGTAATACAGGTGATAAAAGTCTTATTGAAATAGCACAGTACATGAGGGTGGAGAGGACGAAGATAAACGAGGAGAAAAAATAAATATGGAGAAACGTGGCTGACTTGAAAGTATGTCTTTATTGGAAATTGAAGTCATTCCGTTGCCCCACAATCGCAGCCAAGCAAATTTTAAAGATCGGACCAAGTCGTGATGTTGTGGTAGGTGAATATTCAGTATTGATGCCTTTGAGGGCTTTATGTGTTACTCATTTTGGCTTGGAATTCGTAGGAGCTGGCGGATAGATATATAGGGTGCGTTAGTGATGATAAGTACTACGATGCATTTTACACTACGGTGGCACACCTTTTCATGGAAAACAAAAGGCACACGTATATGTTGAGAGGAGTTTGAAGAAGCACTATCGTCTCAAGCATGAGACTGGAGGTAACTTTGAAGCTAAACTTGGTGACTATTTTATCTTGTATTGAATGATAAATTGAATTTGAATTGTGTTGTTGTGCTTATCAGTGCTACCTAGAAATGCAATATGTTGGAAGGTGCTATCATGTATCGAGATTAGAGAAGAGGAGATGACATTCTCGGCAAGAGTATTGTGGACACTGTTTAAAGTATGTAATGCTGTTGGAAAACACTTGATCCATAATAAATTATGAGTAAAAGTGTGTTGTGTATTTTGTGTGTTGTGTATTTTGTTTGTGGATGTTGCATGAGGTTTTTTCTGCTTTTGATTTCAGGGATTGGTGGATCGAATTGGCACAAGAAGAGATTTTAAGAGATACGGTATTCTTTGTGTGAAAAATCAAGAAATTCTATTTTTCGCTTAAATTCAAGAATAATAAGAGAATGCATGAGATCATAAGAGAGAATTCAATAAAAGAGAATTCAAAAAGTTCAAAATATTACATGTTTTAAATCATAGTAGATTTCCGGCGCCATAAAAGTTTTTAACTTTAGAATCAGATCCCTGACGAAAAATCTAACACATTTGCAAATTTTTCATTGACATGTGCCAGCACGGCGGCAAACAACTCCATCAATTGAGAGTCACCAAATGATACGCTTTATAAGGCTTCAGTGAACATTCTTCCAAACATCTCCTTTTTGCTTCCGGAGATCTTCATCTAAAAGATCAGGCATGATATGTTGGAAATTTGAAAATTTTATTTTGTTCAGAAATAGCGTGAACTTTTTTGCATTTGAAAATTTTATTTTGTTCAGAAATAGGGTGAACTTTTTCGCCTGATATTTATCCATAATCGATTTCGAGAGGATTCGAAGGATCTGAACGTTTTGAACAGACAGAGAAGCATGAATGATATAGACAAGTCTCCATCAATTATTGACTTTGGATCTCACTATGCTGCCCGGTCTTCTATCTCATTGAGGGACAAATGTGGAGAAGAAAGTAAGAACATAACTGGTAATAATTATTCTTGTAAAGGTCAGTTGTCATTGTAGCAATTACATAGAGTTCTGCTGAATTCTTTTAGTGCGATGGTGCAAAAATGCAAAGGCGCTCGTGTAAAATTCTTTCCTCACTGCGTGTTAATCTTCACATTTTGTATCAAAAAATAGATCACACGTGTAAGCTGTTATATGTGTGTCTGCAGCCGATGCAATGAAGTCACAGTTAAATAAGAAAAAGGATACTGATATTGATGGCATGAAGGCTTCTAAGAAAATAAAGACCGGAGATTTTCATCTGAAAGATGAAAAATGTACTTCAGGCCTGAGTGAAGCGTCTCTAAGTACAAGTCCTAGCTCAATTCATGGTATGTCTAATGGTGCATTGGGTGAGGATCATCATGGCGGCAATAACATCAGGAATTCCAAAGGTGGCATGAAAAAGCTGTCAAGGTCATCTGAAAAGCCAGACATCCCAAACTCGATCAGTTCAGATGATGGTTTGCAGATTTTGGCTGTTCATAGTCCCAATGATTATTTGAAGAGGAAAATTTCAGACACTCCTGTTCTAGAAAACAGGAGCTTGTTGAAGGAGTGCCATGAAACTGGGGATAGGATAGGAGAGAAAAGAAAGCCAGAGGTTCCAAGTCTGAAGACAACGTCTGCAATACCATTAACCCCGGGACTGCAGAAAAGGTGTGTAGAGGTACTAAGGACATCTTGGGCCACGATCTAGTAAGAACAGCATCTCAGTTGAGTACACTTGATGCTGATCTTTTGATAAAGGATTTAGGCTCTGTGCAGCCTTCAGTTGCTTGCTGCTACTTCAAGTTCCTCAAAGCTGTCTAGTTCACATAGATGAAAAGCCGGTCTCCAAGAAATGAAAGACTTGCCCGTGGAATCAGCATCTTCGTCTCCTTTGAAGACCTCTAACGCGAGCAAATTTTCCCAGACTAGGAGAGATGCTGTGGCTAAAGATGCTTTCCAGGATGCTGCCCTCTTTGTCAGAAAGAGTCCTGGAATATCTGTTGACGATAAGAATACATTTGACAGTTGTCAAACGGGGAAAATGAGTGATGACGGTACGGATAGAGACTTTGAAGTAAATTCAAAACGTAAGGGAAAGCATGCAGGTCAATTAAAGAATGCAAAGGGACATTCTTCATGGTCAAAAGAAAAGAATCAGGTTTAAGATCTGTATATGATATTGACAAGGTTAATTATTTTGAACAAGAGGAGGATCCTTCGTACGAGGCGAAAAGCAAGGCTGGAATTACCAAATCCCAGTGTAAGTTTGGCATCTCTTGTGATGGAATAGGTAAGAGTCATGTTTCAAGGAAAGATTCAAATCTTTGATCATAAAGATTGTGAAGAAGACATTCCATCAATGGTCGGGGTTCATGATGGCAAATTTGCTGGAGGAGATGCGATCTCATGCCAATATATGAAGCAGATTGAAACTGAGAGATCATCAAGGAGCATGCTGGTAAGACGGTAATCGAGGGTTCTGAAATAAGGAAGTCAAATTTGATACAACCTTCTACGAGAGATCAAAGCGAAGCAACAAAAGATCTCCCACCAATGGTCGAAGTAAAGAAAGAAAGTGTAGAATGTGAAAACAATAAAGATGTCCTGTCAAGGGCATCAAAGCAGTGTAAAAGGCCTGAAAAGCTGAATGGAAACCATCAAACGGGTGCAAATTAATTCCAATTCTTCTACCCATAAGGGGCAGGCTGCTGGAGAAAATCTTGTCCAAAAAGATTCTACAAATCAAGCTGCAGTTACCAATAATGCCCTTAGAGAGGCAAAGGACCTAAAGCACCTCACTGATCGTCTCAAGGTTCTTATATCTTGTTATGTTTGATAATACTGAAGTGAAGGTGTGACTTAATTGCTGCTTCAACCTGATGGTAATCCAACCTATTACAGGCATTTGATGCTCATTTAGTTTTTATCATGAATAAGTTTGTGAAATTAAATTTAATGGTAGAAAAATAAAGCATGGAAAATATTTCCGTCTTTCTTTTTTTGGTCACAGATATATATGCTGATTGCTAATGTTTAACAAAGGGGAAAAATTAACCGATAAGGCAGGCATTGTTCTATGAAATTTTCTGAGAGGTTTAGAGGCCCAAAACCATAGTAGTGAAAAGTCGTAAAGTAATGAAAAATGGTTGGACGGTGTTAGGAACTTACTGTGTAGGAACACCTGTGCGTATTATTAGGTGTGTCTGTGTGTGAATTGCCTTAACCTGTGTTGAGCCAGCAGGTATAAAGGCTAGTGTTTGTTGTAATAATGCTCATCTTTGAACATTAATAAAACTCCTATTTTCTCTTTCCCCAATTCCTCTCCTCTATCCCCAATTTCCTCTCCTCAATCCCCAATTTCTCTAAGCACAAACCCTAGTTAAGCCAAGTGCTTAACATCTGGTATCAAAGATACTTCATGTTCCAAGTTCTATCAATGGCTGCTAAATCGATCGAGGTGCTGAGGTCAGCCCAACAGAAAATAAATGACGAATTCAACCAGCGTTTGGACGACTTCAACCAACGATTAGGAGAGATGCAAGGCACGATTGATAAGAAAATTGAGAGTCAATTTGAATCTCTCATGCAAGTGATGAAAGCGGTACTGGAGAACACGAAGAAGGATGTTGCGATTGAAGTTCCAGCCATGGCGGTCGGTGATGGCTTGCTCCCTACGCCACAAGTTCAGATTCCGCGAGTGCAGGTGCAGCAGGCTTCCCAAGCGCAAGCTCCAGTCGATACGAAGAATGAGAGGTTTGAATCTTCGTGTAGAAGCTCCAAGGTCGAATTTCCAGTGTTCCATGGTGATGCCCCGATGGAATGGATCCGTAGGTGCGAAAGGTACTTTCAATTGCATGATACACAGGAGAATCAGAAGGTAGGGTTAGCAGAGCTATATCTTCGTGGAGCTGCTGATGTTTGGTTCGGGGGGATGAGTATTAGCTTTCCCCAGCCGACATGGCAAATGATGAGAGAAGAAGTCCTCAAACGGTTTGGATGCAAGTCCATGGACATGGCAGTTGACGAATTCCACCAGTTGAAACAGGTTGGGCATGTGGATGAGTACTTTGCCGAATTTGAGGAGCTAAAAACTATTGTTCAGATGCAGTGTCCTCGTTTGACTGAGTTCCATTTTGTGTCCTGTTTCATTCGTGGTCTCAAGCCCGAGATTAAGTCAATGGTACGACTTCTTCATCCAGACTCAATGTCTGCTGCAGTGGAGGCTGCTAGGTGTCAGGAGTGCGTTATATTGTCTCTACATCACAAGCCACTGCCAAAAATATCATATACGACTGGTCAGATTAGACAGTCTCAGACTGCTCCCAAGGTGTTTGATAAAATGCCACAGTCGGATAATAGGACACAATTACAGAGACCTATCACACCTAAGGAAATCCAGGACAAAAGAGCAAAAGGATTATGCTAAAGGTGTGATGAGAAGTATACCCCTGGGCACAAGTGCAAACAAAAACACATTCATCTCATATTGGCAGAAGATGAAGAATTTGTGGAAGAGGAGGACTTTGTGAATGGGGAACCTACAGAATCTTCCCAGTTATCAGTATACTCCTTGGTTGGGCAGGTGTCCCCTAACACATTTAAGATCAAGGGGATGATCAAGAAGAGACCAGTCTTAATACTAATTGACAGTGGGGCCTCTCATTCCTTTCTGGACTATAAGGTGGCCAGGGATGCAGGGTGCACCGTTGAGCCCAGCCGTCTAATGATCATCACAGTGGCCAATGGAAACACACTTACTAGTGAGCACAGGTGCCCCGCACTTGCCTGGAAAATGCAGGGAACAGAATTACAGCATGATATTAGATTAATTAGGCTGAGGGGCTGTGATATGGTTCTAGGGGTCGACTGGATGGGCAGGTTCAGTCCTGTGTCCTTCAACTTCAAAAACATGTGCCTGACCTTTATGAAAGACGGTTCCCAAGTTACATTGCAAGGATCTCAGGAAGAAGGGCAATCAAAGCTGATTAGTTGTAAGAAGTTGATCACTAGTATGAAGAAAGGGACCTATAGTTTACCGGGGTGCCTCAACATGATCCAAGGGTCTTCTACTGTTATAGAGGAGATTCCAGAAGTGTTAGCACCAATATTAGAGGAGTATAAAGAGGTATTTGCCACTCCTACTGGCTTACCTCCCAAAAGAGGGTATGAGCATGCAATTGAGCTCAAACCAGGGGTTGTTCCTATGAAGCTCAGGCCATACAGATACTCTCATCACCAGAAAAATGACATTGAACTGCTAGTGGATGAGTTGTTAAAGCAAGGGATAGTGAGGCACAACCACAGCCCTTTTTCTTCACACATGTTGCTAGTTAAGAAGAAGGATGGCACATGGAGGGGCTGTGTTGACTATAGATGGTTGAATGACCTCACTGTAAAGGACAGTTACCCAATCCCACTCATTGATGACTTACTTGATGAGTTGGGGAAGGCTAGGGTATTCTCCAAGATCGATTTAAGGTCTGGGTTCCACCAGATCTTAATGCAAGAATGTGATGTGCAGAAGACTGCTTTTGCCACTCATCATGGCCAGTTTGAATTTCTGGTCATTCCATTTGGCCTTACCAACACTCTAGCCACTTTTCAGAGAAATATGAATGAGCTACTAAGGCCCTTCCTCAGAAAATTTGTATTGGTATTTTTTGACGACATACTCATTTACAGTGCTAACATGGAGGAGCACAAAGGGCACTTGAAGGCTGTGTTAGAAGTCCTTTTGAGAAACCAGTTCTTTGCCAAGAGATCTAAGTGTTCTTTTGGCCAAAAAAGTGTGGAATATCTGGGGCACATCATCAAGGGTGGGGAAGTATATGCTGATCCTGCTAAGGTGGAGGCAATGCAAAAATGGCCCCTCCCAAAAGATATCACAGAATTGAGGGGGTTTTTGGGGCTGACTGGGTTCTATAGAAGATTTGTACAATCCTATGGGGTAATTGCAAGGCCATTGAATGATATGCTCAAGAAAGAGGATTCATATGGACTGAAGAATCAAGGATGGCTTTTGAGAAATTGAAGACAGCCATGAGTCAGTCTCCGGTGTTGGCCCTACCTGATTTTCAGTCCCCATTTTGTATAGAGACAGATGCATGTGGCAGGGGATTGGGAGGAGTGTTGCGGCAAAACAGAAAGCCAATGGCCTACCTAAGTAGGGCATTTAACTCAAAAGAGCTGGGGCTGTCCATTTATGAGAAAGAGCTATTGGCTGTGTTAATGGCAGTCACTAAATGGAAACAATATATCCAAGGCAGACCTTTTGTGATCAAAACAGATCAGAAAAGCCTCAAATTCTTATTAGAACAGAGAGCCACTACCACCCTGCAGCAAAAGGGGGTTATTAAGCTTCTAGGGCTTGACTTCACCATTGAATACAAGAAGGGGTGTGATAATGTTGTGGCTGATGCCCTTTCCAGTGAACCATGAGCAAGGACAGATTTCTATGATCAGTTCAGTCTCTCCCACTTGGATACAGGATGTGGCCTCTAGTTACAAAAATGATGGGGCAGTTGAAGAGAAATTTAGAGCATTAATGGTTGCTAAAAGTCCAGATCCAAACTATACCTTACATCAAGGCCTACTGAAGTATAAGGGTAGGATTTATGTTGGCAATTCCACTGGGTTGAGACAAAGGTTAATAGAGCAGCTGCATTCCAGCCCTATGGGTGGACATTCGGGCCGGGGGTAAGGGCCTGCTACAGTAGAATCAAAAGACTGTTCTACTGGCCTAACTTGAAGAAGGATGTCCAAGTGCACATTCAGAAATGTGCAACCTGCCAGCAGTGCAAGTCTTTACATGATAAACCCCAAGGACTGTTGCAGCCACTACCAATTCCTGAAAGGGCCTGGTCCCAAATTAGTATGGACTTCGTTGAGGGACTTCCTAGTTCAGAGGGCAAGAGTGTCATTTTTGTGGTGGTTGACAGGCTCACTAAGTTTGCTCATTTTATGGCCATGGAAAAGGGGTACACAGCAGAGAGTGTGGCCTCAGTGTTCTTTTCAGAAGTCTACAGGCTACATGGCATCCCCAATAGCATAGTCAGTGATAGAGACAAGGTTTTTACATCAGAATTTGGAGTTCACTAATGAAGTTGGCAGGGGTCAAGCTGTCATATAGCACTGCATACCACCCTCAGACAGACGGCCAAACAGAGAGGGTGAACCAGTGCATCGAAATGTATCTTAGATGTATGACCTTCCAAAGGCCTGGCAGATGGAAGAGGTGGTTACCATTGGCAGAATATTGGTACAATACTAACTACCACAGCCCTTAACCTCACCCCTTTTGAGGCTCTATATGGCTATTCTCCTACTTCATTACCTATTGGCAGTTTTGCAGAAGAACAGATTACTGATGTGGAAGACTTTGTAAGGCAGAAACATTTCATACTGAAGGACCTCAAAAATCAGTTGGAGGAGGCTCAAGCCAGAATGAAGTTTTATGCTGATTTGCACAGGAAAGACAAAGAGTTTGTAGTGGGGGACCTAGTCTTTCTGAAATTACAACCTTACAGGCAGAATTCTGTTGCATTGAGGAGGAACCTTAAGTTGTCAGCAAAGTACTTTGGGCCCTACAAGATCCTAGAGAGGGTTAATGAGGTAGCTTACAGATTGCAACTGCCCCTAGAATCCAAGGTTCATCCTGTTTTTCATGTGTCCATGCTCAAAAAGTGTATTGGGGCCTCTATACAACCATCCCAGAGCATGCCAGTTACAAATCAGCAAGGGGAGGTTGTTGTATACCCTGATAAGGTGCTGGAAATCAGATCAGTAAAGAGGTTCAACAAGGCAGTAGTACAGTGGAGGATCAAATGGCTAAACCTAGATGAGGATCATCAACTTGGGAGGATGCAAATTTCATACTATCCCAATTCCCTGATTTTCCCCTTCCTTGTGGTCAAGCAAGGTCTTTTAGGGGAGGGTAATGTTAGGAACTTACTGTGTAGGAACACCTGTGCGTATTATTAGGTGTGTTTGTGTGTGAATTGCCTTAACCTGTGTTGAGCCAGCAGGTATAAAAGCTAGTGTTTGTTGTAATAATGCTCATCTTTGAACATTAATAAAACTCCTATTTTCTCTTTCCCCAATTCCTCTCCTCAATCCCCAATTTCCTCTCCTCAATCCCCAATTTCTCTAAGAACAAACCCTAGTTAAGCCAAGTGCTTAACAGACGGATAAGAATTTAAGGGTAAGATGAAGTAAAAGTTTATGAATGCTCTATTGATATTCCTTGTAGGCATTATGGTACAAAAAAAGAGGCTATAATACTTATATTATGGGATGGAGGCACTAGTTTGGCAGGACAATCTAGCAATTGTATAAAATTCTTCAATCGCTAATATATTTATTCCCCAAACATGGATTTCGTATTTTTCCTCACTAATGGCGTTTGTAATATGTTTTTTACAGGCTCAGGAAGCCTCTAGGAAATCACGAACTAGATTAGGAGACGCCCAAACAAAGAGGGTATTTCGTCTCTGAGAAGAGCCCTTGATTTCAACTTTCAAATTATGGATGGATTACTGCACCTAGTACGGCCGTACGGGTAGCTATGGAAGCAATCAACCGCTAAACACTTGGTTATCTTTCGAATATAGTTATCATCTTGAGGTTCTCTCTGACTTTTGAGCAAGTCCTATTATACAGTGAGTTCCACCTGTTGTACATCATCTGTACAGTACTAATTGGATTGATTTACTCGGTACATTTCTTCGTTGGGCTATGGCTGTTCATGGGATGAACCACAACCACAGGCTGTAGGCATTAAAAGGATCTTGAAGTTTTTTTGGTTATGGGTTTACACTGTGGATACATTGTACTTGTTCGATTGCTTCTTACGCGTCAGATGATTGCAGATGTAACAGTACAGAGGCGTTTGATCACTCATTCCAGGTAATCTTTAATGACCGCATGTCCTTGTTTTGAGAAAATGAATTTTGACTTTTATCGGATATCCCAATGGTTTAATCTCCAGGAGGATGGGTTTTGACGTGAATTTTTATGCTTAGAGCATTTGCCAGTTTATATATATATATGTATAATCTCTTGAATTGATACAATTTTCTTTGCGTGTTAGATATCAGACGATGTTTGCTGGGCCTGGTGTTTATACTCTACAGGTAAGAAGATGCAAATGTAGTTCTGTGTGTGGTTCAAAATGCAATATGTTCAATAATTCCTTAAAGGTTCCATTTGAAATTATAGTACCAAAAAAAGTTTGGTTGGTGAATAAAATTTCAAAATATTCAGAACTAACTTTTTTTGTTTCCTGGCAGTTGTGCTTCGTGTAGCAAAGCTCGAGAATCAGATAGGGTGTTGGTCTCTTTCAACGGTGGTGTATAAGCTTCTTAGCTGCCAGATTTTCTTTAAAGGTTACACACTTGTGCAATTTGCGGTTTTCGTATGTGCAGCTGTATACAAGTATGCGAAGAAACTCTGATAGGGATGTAACAAGTATATAAATTGGTACAGCATATAAAACAGTTTTACACTTTCTTTTAAAAGGTTACAAACAGAAATAGCACTCGGACACAGAAATGGTGTATTAGCTCAAATATTCTGAAAGAAATGTATAATGTATTGGTTCATTGCATCTTTCTGTTTGAAAAGCTACTACAGTCAAAGGTAAAGAACCGTGAGCGTCGTAACGGAGAAAACTTGAATCAGTGAGATTCGAATCTTCAAAACAGATGGGACAAGAAATGAGAGCTGATAACACATTCTTTTCACCCCAAACTTTTTTCTCCACAGACATAACGCCTTTATGAATTCATTTGAAAACTGTACTTCTTTCACAGTTTAGGTAAACACTGAGGTCTGAAAGCATCATCTTACATTCATGTGCTACAAATAATTAGAGCTCTGATTTGGACACACACATCAATGACGGGCTACGTCTTCTGGATGATACTCCATTGAGATGACATTCTTGTTCTGAAGCTGCATCCAAAATGCTGTTCTTATTTCGTATTTTAAACAGCCTCTACAGAAATACAAGGGGAGACAGCGTATAGTAGACCTAAATAACACGGTCTTCCCCTGTACCTTGTCTATCCTCACATACGCAGGATGCTTCCATGTGAGTCTGCATTGTCCTCTAAAAGTGCTAAAATCTTTGGATTCTATGTGTCAAGTGATTTCACCGTTTTCAAGAAAATACAGATTTCTCTGTACAGGTACATATCCAGCATCCTTCAGTTGGTCTACAAGTTTAACAAGCATATATTTTATCTCTTCTATCTGGTCATGAAAGTTATCAAAAGATGCAAACTTGTGGCTAGTATTCCCAATTTCAATACAGCTATAAGCTACCTCCTTCTTTAGTCCCTGACCAACCATGAACCTTCTCACCTTGTTTGCATCATCACGCCAATCAGATGTTGTATAGATGTTCGAAAGCATAACATATCTTCCAGCGTTTCTCGGTTCTAGGTCCAACAATACCTGTGCCACTCTTCTGGCAACTTCTGTATTGCCATGAACTTGACAAGCACTTAAAAGTGCACCCCACATCCCAACATGATCCCAAGTACCGGGCATGCTTTTAATCAACTCCAGTGCTTCCGCGAGTTTATTTTGACGTCCGAGCATATCAATAATAATACTATAGTGATCCAATTGTGGATCAACACCGAATTCCTGTTTCATTTTCTTGAGGATTTGCAGTCCCTCAAGAATTAGGCCTTTATGGCTGCAAGCAGATAAAACTCCGTACAATGTCACGTTGTTTGGTCTCATACTCTTGTCTACCATTGACCTATAGGATGAAAGTGATAACTCTGCTTGACCATTATAAGCAAATCCGGTTATAATAGTGTTCCAGGTCACTACATCCTTGTCCTCGAATCTTTCGAACAATCGAATTGCAGAATCCATGTCCCCAAATTTGCAATACATGTCAATCAAAGAATTAGTCACATAGGCACTATCAGCAACACAAACACTTCTGCCCCTAATGATGTGTCCATGCAGTTGTTTCCCTCTCTCAATAAGCGGAATATCAGCACAAGCACTAATAACACTAACGTATGTTGCTTCATTCGGTTCGATACCTTCATTACACATTTCCATGAAAAGAGATAGAGCTTTTTCTCCCTTCCCAATTTGCGCAAATCCAGAAATCAAAGCCGTCCAAGAAACAACATTCCTAACTGGCATTAACTTAAAGAGCTGCCATGCATCATCCAGTTGACACGCCTGCACGTACACAACCACCATTGAAGTCCAGGAGACAACATCCCTCTCCCGCATTCCTTTAAACACTTTATATGATAAGAATGGTTCCCTGCACTTTCCATAAGAAGAAACCAAGGTATTGCATACAACCACATTAGTCATACAACCAGTCACAGTAGCCAACCCATGTACCTGATTAAGCAACTTCAATGCACCCAAGGAGGCAGATGCATTAATTAAATTAACAAGAGTGTACGCATCCAACCACAACCCGTCCCCAAAAAATTCTCTTTGCATATCTCTTGCCATATATATCGACCTTCCATAAAACCCATGCCGAACGAAACCAGAAATAATGGAATTATAGCTGACAACATTTCGTTCAGGCATTTCATCGAGCAGCTTTTGCGCTTTACGAAACCACCCCACATTACAACAAGCAGAGATGATTGTATTCCATGAACGGGTGTTCTTCAATTGAAGCTCGTCAAAAACTTTGTGGGAGCATAAGATGGAATTGCATTTGGAGTACATGTCTATAAGACTGTTGGCAAGGAAAGTGCTTGCAACGAGTGCGGTTTTGATGAGGTGTGAATGAACTAGTCTTCCAAGCTTGAGGTCCTTGGCGGTGATGCATTTTGAAATGAAAGCTGAATAATCTGGCGCCGGCAATGACGATGAGCATACTTCCGGTGGTTGCATACCAGCAACGATCCGCTGTTGCACGGTAAAAAAAATGTGAATCAAGTCGTTTTGATATATCAATCGAGTCCGGATCCTCTGCTGTGTGTATTACACAGTAAGGGCTGAAGTGATGTTAAATCGGTGTTGTTTCGAGTCCAAACGACACCATTTTCGTCTCAAGCTTTTAAAAAAAAAAAAAAGGGCATCGTTTCGAGTCGAAACGACGCCGTTTTACTTCACAGCACCGCACGGTAGGGGCAAGCATACGATCCTTGTTCCTATCAATGACACAAGTTAATGATTCACAAATCAATCTACCCGAGCTTAAGGGGGTTCTATTGAAACAGCATTTTTTATTATTGACACATTTTTTATTATTTTTTCTGATAAACAAAACGTCAGTTGCAGTGTTGTAGCTATTGAAAACCAACGTCAGTTGCTATTCAAAAAAGAAAGTCAGTGGCATTGTTGTTTTTAAGTTGTAACAATTTTATAACGTAAATGTCGGTGCCACTGACGTTCGTTTTTGAACACCACTGACGTTGGTTTTCAATAGCAACAACACTGTCCCTGACGTTTTGTTTATTAAAAACAATCGTGGTGTCGAGTAATTTTTTATGATGTCGGAAATAATAGGGTGTCAGTAGTAAAAAGGGAGTGCCAATAGAATCCCCCAAAATTGACAATGATACTAATAATAATAAACCCACTTGGAGGTTAAGGCCAAGCCAACACGGGAAATTCGTTTAGGGGATCATCTTTTTTCCTTTCTTTTTATCATTTGTGCGGAGGGACTCACGACCCTAATTAATCAGGTGGTTCAGCTAGGGAATTTGAGAGGCGTATGCTTCGGCCGGAATGAGGAGGTTCATGTATCGCATTTATTCTTTGCATATGATATTCTTTTGTTTTTTCAGACAAACGAGGAATAGGCGAATTCTATTAAATCAATCCTTACCCGTGATGAGCGATTGTCCGGTCAGATGATAAACGTTCAGAAGTCTATCCCGACTTATATTATGCAGAACACTCATCGATACTATAGAGCGACTCATATGAGATTTCTTCTGGGGTAGCACAGATGAGCAGTGGGAGATTCATTGTCAACGATGGGACGTTTGTACCATGCCTAAAGATCTTGGGGGTCCGGGGTTCCGAGACCTTTCCGTTTGTTTTCGTTAGAGTTTTTTTTATATCACTTCACCAATCATATCTAACAATTCTCTTATCAATCATTTCTTCAACTACAAATAAAAAAATATTAAATTATCTCTCATCATTTCACTTTATCAACTTTATAATATTTTTTACCATTATTTTATTTATTATACTACTTTATTTCAAAATTTTCACCAATCATTTCATAATCTACACAGATTTCAAAAAAAACATCTTAACTTTCTAATAATTACTTCAATCATTTTATAAAAAACAACCACAGAAAAAACTCCAAAACAAACGGAATATTCTATTGTTTTAATCTGGCTCTGCTTGATAAATTAACATGTTTGCCGGGTGTTGAAATTGCCCTCCTCTCTTGTCAACCGTGTTCTGCAGTCGAAGTACTTCCCGAATAGTAATATCTTTGATGCAGTGGTTGGTCCCAAACCCTCATGTCTTTGGCGGAGCATTCTTGACGGTCGTAACCTCCTAGTGTGTGGCCTGCGTTGGCGGGTAGGAGATGGCGTCTTGATTAGAGTTTACTCGATGCGTGGTTACCCCTGCCGCCCACATTTCGAGTAGCCTCCTCTATTCTTATTGCTGACATGAAAGTGGAGGCGCACATTGATGTCCACACCTGCTCGTGGAACCGGGATCCGGAACAAGGTTCGTTCTACTTTTATGAAGCATAAGCCATCTTGAGTGTCCCGCTTCCCACATGGGATCATCGGGATGATATTATTTGGCACCATGATTATGATACGAGGGGGCAATATTAGGTCCGGTCGGGGTATCGCTTGGCTACACAGGTTCATCATCCACAGCTCATAATCATACATTTTAGTCATTTTGACATTCAATCATTTGTTTAATGTGTGTGAAAACATCCAAATTGAATTCTATTTTAGGTCGGAGGTAGTATATGTAATTGATTAATAAAAACTGATGTAGAAAAGCGGGTTAACTTTCAATTATCATCATTACAATATATTACTATTGAATCCATGTGTTTAATTGGAACTATATATTGGGGATTAAACTTCGAAAAAAATATAAAATAGATAAGACACTTCTGCTTTTTATGTCATCAAAACTGAACAGAATAACCAATACATTTAGTAGCCATGCTAAATAAAGGAAAATGCCAAATTAATGCAACAAACCA